>WNWK01005157.1:86265-125820 GCA_009830355.1 Cherax destructor | reverse complement strand
CCCCTTTCTATACAAAGTTCAATCAAAGGGCTCCCATTATCATTTACACCAGGCACCCCAAACTTACCTACTACACCCTCTCTGCATGTTTCTCCCACTTTAGCATTTAGGTCCCTACCACAATTACTCTCTCATTTGGTTCAAAAGTTCCTATACATTCGCTAACATCTCCCAAAATCTCTCTCCTCCTCTACACTCCTCTCTTCTCCAGGTGCATACACGCTATTATGACCCACTTTTCGCATCCGACCCTTATTTTAATCCACATAATCCTTGAATTTACACATTTATATTCCCTCTTTTCCTTCCATAACTGATCCTTCAACATTATTGCTACCCCTTCCTTAGCTCTAACTCTCTCAGATACTCCTGACTTAATCCCATTTATTTCTCCCCACTGAAACTCGCCTACCCCCTTCAGCTTTGTTTCGCTTAGGGCCAGGACATCCAAACTCTTTTCATTCATAACATCAGCAATCATCTCTTTCTTATCATCCGCACTACATCCACGCACATTCAGACAACCCAATTTTATAAAGTTTTTCTTCTTCTCGTTTTTAGTAGATTTGTACAGGAGAAGGGGTTACTAGCCCATTGCTCCCGGCATCTTAGTCGCCTCATACGACACGCATGGCTTACGGAGGAAAGATTCTTTTCCACTTCCCCATGGACAATAGAGAAAATAAAAAGAACAAGAGCTATTAAGAAAAAGAAGAAAACCTAGATGTGATGATATACAGGACCGTTCGATGTCCAAACTCACCTTTGTAGTTTATTTTAAATGTTTGTAATGTAATTTGGTCTAAAGGATAGTCTATTTTACAACTTTTCTTAAGGAGATAATTCGTTTGGAATGGCATTGAACAGCATTGAATGAAAATATGTAACGGTACCACTGTAGATGTGTATGCCAGTGTAGTGTGACCTAAAGTGTAAGTAGAAGTAGCTAGATATACCTGTTATCCAGCGTGTTTATGAGACAGAAAAAAGAGACCAGCAATCCTACCATCATTTATTTATTTATTTATTTATTTATTTATTTATTTGAGGCAGTAGACAGTGATAAAGAATATGATATAGTTTACTTGGATTTCAGTAAGGTTTTCGATAGAGTACCTCACAAGAGACTCTTAAGAAAGTACATAAACATAAGAACATAAGAAACATAAGAAAGGAGGAACACTGCAGCAGGCCTGTTGGCCCATACTAGGCAGGTCCTTCACAATCCGTCCCACTAACAGAATATTTGCTCAACCCAATTTTCAATGCTACCCAAGAAATAAGCTTTGACAATTCTACCCACTCATGCGCGAGTCCCACTCAAATCCAACCCCTTTCACTCATGAATTTATCCAACCTAAATTTGAAACTACCCAAGGTCCTAGCTTCAATAACCCTACTAGGCAGACTGTTCCACTCATCAACTACCCTATTTCCAAACCAATACTTTCCTATATCCTTTCTAAATCTAAACTTATCTAACTTGAATCCATTATTGCGGGTTCTCTCTTGGAGAGATATCTTCAAGGACTTATTTATATCCCCTTTGTTAATACCCATTTTCCACTTGTATACCTCGATCATGTCTCCCCTTATTCTACATCGTACAAGTGAATGTAATTTAAGGGTCTTCAATCTTTCTTTGTAAGGAAGATTTCTAATGCTATGTATTAATTTAGTCATTCTACGCTGAATGTTTTCTAACGAATTTATGTCCATTCTGTAATATGGAGACCAAAACTGAGCTGCGTAATCTAGGTGAGGCCTTACTAATGATGTATAAAGCTGTAATATAACCTCTGGACTTCTGTTGCTAACACTTCTTGATATAAATCCCAGTAATCTATTTGCCTTATTACGTACGCTTAGGCATTGCTGTCTTGGTTTAAGGTTGCTGCTTACCATCACCCCCAAGTCCTTCTCGCAATCTGTATGGCTAAGTTCTACGTTATTTAACTTATAAGTGCTTGGGTTATGGACACTCCCGAGCTTCAGAACCTTGCATTTATCTACATTGAATTGCATCTGCCACTTTTCTGACCACGAATTAAGTTTGTCTAAATCTTCCTGAAGTTCTATGACATCTATGTTTGAATCAATTATCCTACCTATCTTCGTGTCGTCGGCGAATTTGCTCATATCACTAGTAATTCCCTCGTCAAGGTTATTGATATATATTATAAATAACAATGGGCCTAAGACTGATCCCTGTGGAACACCACTTGTTACAAGTCCCCATTCGGATTTAACCCCATTTATGCACACTCTCTGCTTCCTATTGGTGAGCCATGACTCGATCCATGACAGCACTTTTCCCCAATGCCATGAGCTGCCACTTTCTTTAACAGTCTCTGGTGCGGTACTCTATCAAAAGCCTTACTAAAGTCTAAATAAACAATATCGAATTCTTTATCGTGATCAACAGCCTCAAAAGCTTTAGTGAAGAAGGTTAATAAATTAGATAGGCAGGAACGGCCCTCGTGAATCCATGCTGAGTATCATTAATCAAATTATGGTTATCTAGATGGCTTCTAATAATATCAGCTATAATTGACTCTAGTAATTTGCCTACAATTGAGGTCAGGCTTATTGGGCGGTAATTTGACGGTAGTGACTTGTCCCCTGCTTTAAAAATAGGAATTACATTAGCCATCTTCCACATATCAGACACTACACCTGTTTGAAGAGATAAATTAAAAATGTTAGATATTGGTTCACAGAGTTCCATTTGCATTCCTTAAGAACCCTTGCAAAAAGCTCATCAGGACCCGGCGATTTATTTTGTTTCAGTCGGTCTAGTTGTTTCCTAACCATTTCGCTAGTGACTGTGATATTACATAATTTATCTTCTTCTGGGCCTCTGTAAAAATTAATTACTGGGATATTATTAATGTCTTCCTGTGTGAAAACCGAGAGAAAATAATTATTAAAAATAGAGCACATAACATTCTCCTTGTCAGTAAGATGCCCAAAGTTATTTTTAAGGGGACCTATCTTATCCCTAACTTTTGTTCTATAAACCTGGAAAAAACTTTTTGGGTTAGTTTTTGAATCCCTAGCAACTTTAATTTCATAGTCCCGTTTAGCTTTTCTTATTCCCTTTTTAACGTCCCTCTTAATGTCAGTATACTGATTTATAAGATGACCCTCACCTCTTTTTATGTGCCTATAAATTCCTTTCTTCTGCCCTAAAAGATACTTAAGCCTATTATTCATCCATTTTGGGTCATTTCTACTAGATCTAATTTCTTTATACAGGATAAATGTTCTTTGGGCAGCCTGTATAGTGTTAAGAAAACTGTCATATTGATACCTCTCTTCGTCACCCCAGTCCACAGTTGATAAGTGTTCTCTAAGTCCATTATAATCTGCTAAGCGAAAATCTGGGACCGTTAATGAATTATCCCTACTATCATACATCCATTCAATGCTAAAGGTAATTGACTTGTGGTCGCTTGAGCCGAGTTCCTCTGTAATTACTAAATTATTAACAAGGGTTTCCTTGCTTGCCAGAACCAAGTCAAGTAGGTTATTTCCCCGTGTAGGTTCTGTTACAAACTGCTTCAAAAAACAATCCTGAACTACTTCTAAAAAGTCGTTAGATTCTAAATTCCCTGTCAAGAAATTCCAATCAATCTGACTAAAGTTAAAGTCCCCTAGAATTACTACGTTATCGTGCCTTGTGGCCTTAACAATTTCCTCCCAAAGTAGTCTCCCTTGTTCCCTATCTAAGTTTGGAGGACGGTAAATCACACCTAAAATCAATTTTTCACACCCCTCTGAAAATTCTATCCAGACAGACTCTGTATGTGTTAATTCAGACTTTATACCCGTTTTTATACAACAATTTAAATGATCACGGACATAGAGTGCCACCCCACCCCCCTTCCCGATACTTCTGTCTACTTGGAACAATTTAAAACCCTGAATGTGACATTCGGCAGGCAAGTCCCGATTTTTCATATTAAACCATGTCTCAGTTATTGCAAAAACATCAATATTACCCGTACTTGCAACTAATCTCAACTCGTCCATCTTATTCCTAGCACTACGACTATTGGTGTAATAAATATTTAAAGACCCTCCTTTCTCTTTACCCTTCCTGCTCATTTCTGTTTTTCCACCATACCTATTACTGTCCTTGTCATATAGTGTCACTAGCTTTCCACTGTCCACCTTTTTCTGCCTATTACTAGTTCTCCTAGAACTTATAATATTACTACACTGGGACTTCACTGTTTTCCCCCCAAAACCCATACCACTAACTATTTCTAGTTTAAAGCCCTAACACCTCCCTCCACTGCAGTTGCCAGTGCCCCCACCCCAGACCTGGATAAGTGAACCCCATCCCTGGCATACATGTCATTTCTGCCATAGAAGAGGTCCCAGTTGTCAATGAATGTTACTGAATTTTCCTTACAGTATTTGTCCAGCCAGCAATTGACACCAATTGCCCTGGACAGCCATTCATTTCCAACTCCTCTCCTTGGCAAAATACCACATATGACAGGGTTCCCACCCTTCTTCCTAATTATGTCTATTGCTGACCTATACCTGCTAGTCAGGTCCTCACTCCTATGTCTGCCAACATCGTTGCCTCCAGCACTGAGACAGATAATAGACACGTCCTCTCTGAGCTAAGAACAGATCACCTCTTATCAAACAGGTGTAGTGTCTGATATGTGGAAGATGGCTAATGTAATTCCTATTTTTAAAGCAGGGGACAAGTCACTACCGTCAAATTACCGCCCAATAATCCTGACCTCAATTGTAGGCAAATTACTAGAGTCAATTATAGCTGATATTATTAGAAGCCATCTAGATAACCATAATTTGATTAATGATACTCAGCATGGATTCACGAGGGGCCGTTCCTGCCTATCTAATTTATTAACCTTCTTCACTAAAGCTTTTGAGGCTGTTGATCACGATAAAGAATTCGATATTGTTTATTTAGACTTTAGTAAGGCTTTTGATAGAGTACCGCACCAGAGACTGTTAAAGAAAGTGGCAGCTCATGGCATTGGGGGAAAAGTGCTGTCATGGATCGAGTCATGGCTCACCAATAGGAAGCAGAGAGTGTGCATAAATGGGGTTAAATCCGAATGGGGACTTGTAACAAGTGGTGTTCCACAGGGATCAGTCTTAGGCTCATTGTTATTTATAATATATATCAATGACCTTGACGAGGGAATAACTAGTGATATGAGCAAATTCGCCGACGACACGAAGATAGGTAGGATAATTGATTCAAACATAGATGTCATAGAACTTCAGGAAGATTTAGACAAACTTAATTCGTGGTCAGAAAAGTGGCAGATGCAATTCAATGTAGATAAATGCAAGGTTCTGAAGCTCGGGAGTGTCCATAACCCAAGCACTTATAAGTTAAATAACGTAGAACTTAGCCATACAGATTGCGAGAAGGACTTGGGGGTGATGGTAAGCAGCAACCTTAAACCAAGACAGCAATGCCTAAGCGTACGTAATAAGGCAAATAGATTACTGGGATTTATATCAAGAAGTGTTAGCAACAGAAGTCCAGAGGTTATATTACAGCTTTATACATCATTAGTAAGGCCTCACCTAGATTACGCAGCTCAGTTTTGGTCTCCATATTACAGAATGGACATAAATTTGTTAGAAAACATTCAGCATAGAATGACTAAATTAATACATAGCATTAGAAATCTTCCTTACGAAGAAAGATTGAAGACCCTTAAATTACATTCACTTGTAAGACGTAGAATGAGGGAGACATGATCGAGGTATACAAGTGGAAAATGGGTATTAACAAAGGGGATATAAATAAGGTCTTGAGGATATCTCTCCAAGAGAGAACCCGCAATAATGGATTCAAGTTAGATAAGTTTAGATTTAGAAAGGATATAGGAAAGTATTGGTTTGGAAATAGGGTAGTTGATGAGTGGAACAGTCTGCCTAGTAGGGTTATTGAAGCTAGGACCTTGGGTAGTTTCAAATTTAGGTTGGATAAATTCATGAGTGAGAGGGGTTGGATTTGAGTGGGACTGCACATGAGTAAATAGAATTATCAAAGCTTATTTCTTGGGTAGCATTGAAAATTAGATTGAGCAAGTGTTCTGTTAGTGGGACGGATTGTGAAGGACCTGCCTAGTATGGGCCAACAGGCCTGCTGCAGTGTTCCTCCTTTCTTATGTTCTTATGTTCTTATGTTCTTATGTAATAAACGCTACCCAAGCAATAAGCTTTGATAATTCTATTTACTCACATGCAAATCCCACTTAAATCCAACCCCTCTCACTCATGTACATATTTATCCAACCTGAATTTGAAACTACCCAAGGTTTTAGCTTCGATGGGACCTTGGGTAGCTGTAAAAAGAAATTGGACAAATGTGGAGGGAGACCTGTATAGTATTGATGAGTGGAACAGTCTACCTAGTAGGGTTATTGAAGCTAGGACCTTGGGTAGTTTCAAATTTAGGTTGGATAAATTCATGAGTGAAAGGGGTTGGATTTGAGTGGAACTCGCAAATGAGTGAATGGAATTGTCAAAGCTTATTTCTTGGGTAGCATTGAAAATTGGATTGAGCAAGTGTTCTGTTAGTGGGATGGAATGTGAAGGACCTGCCTAGTATGGGCCAACAGGCCTGCTGCTGTGTTCCTCCTTTCTTATGTTCTTATGTTCTTAGCGACGAATTCGCTTACCGACGGTGTCTTGGGTCCCTGTCTTCGTCGTTAAGTGAGGAGAGGCTGTATTCACTTTTAATTTCCTTCTTTTACATACCCTACCAAACTCATCAACCAACCTCTGCAACTTCTCTTCAAAATCTCCCAAAAGCACAGAGTCATCAGCAAAGAGCAACTGTGACAACTCCCACTTTGTGTTAGATTCTTTATTTTTTAACCCAACACTTCTTGCCAACACCTGCGCATTCACTTCTCTTACAACTCCATCTATAAATTTGTTGAACAACCATGGTGACATCACACATCCCTGTCTAAGGCCTACTTTTACTGGGAAATAATCCCCCTCTCACCTACTTTAACCTGAGCTTCACTATCCTCATAAAGACTCTTCACTGCTTTCAATAACCTACCTCCTGTTCCATACATTTGCAACATCTGCCACATTGCCCCCCTATCCACCCTATCATACGCCTTTTCTAAATCCATAAATGCCACAAAAACCTCTTTACCCTTATCTAAATACTGTTCACCTTTGTTTCACTGCAAACACTTGGTGGAAATAAATGGTATAAAATACCGACAGAATGGAAAAATAAACACATAAGCAGTATAATGTGATCCTTATTGACAACGTTTCGCCCACGCAGTGGGCTTTATCGAGTCACAGATAAAGCCCACTGCGTGGGCGAAACGTTGTCAATAAAGGATCACATTATACTGCTTATGTGTTTATTTTTCCAAACACTTGGTCTACACACCCCCTACCCTTCCTAAAGCCTCCTTGTTCATCTGCTGTGCTGCTCTCCGGCTTACTCTTAATTCTTTCGATAATAACTGTACCATACACTTTACCAGGTATACTCAACAGACTTATTCCCCTATAATTTTTACTCTCTCTTTTGTCCCCTTTGCCTTTATACAAAGGAACTATTCATGCTATCTGCCAGTCGCTAGGTACCTTACCCTCTTCCATACATTTATTAAATAAAAACACTAACCACTCCAAAACTATATCCCCACCTGCTTTTAACATTTCTATCTTTATCCCTTCAATCCCAGCTGCTTTACCTTCTTTCATTCTACCCACTAACCCATGCACTTCCCCCACACTCACAACTGGCTCTTCCCCACTCCTATAAGATATTATTTCTCCTTGCCCTATACACGAAATCACAGCTTCCCTATCTTCATCGACATTTAACGATTCCTCAAAATATTCCCTCCATCTTTCTGATACCTCTAGCTCTCCGTTTAATAACTCTCCTCTCCTATTTTTAACAAACATATCCATTCGTTCCCTAGGCTTTCTCAGCTTATTAATCTTACTCCAAACCCATACATCTTCTACCCCATTGCCTATACTCACACTAGCCCATCTGTCCTCTAACAGTTGTTTACTGTATATCTTACCCTAACTGCCTCCTCCTTTAGTTTATAAACCTTCACCTCTCAATTACTTGCTGCTTCCATTTTCCTTGTATCCCATCTACCTTTTACTCTCACTATAGCTACAACTAAAAAGTGATCTGATATATCTGTGGCCCCTCTTTAAATGTACGGTAAATATATAGTAATAATTTAATTTAGTAAAAGTAAAGTTAAATGTATGGAAATTTTGCTGAATTTACTTTAATATTTATGTTACAAAATTATTAGGAAAGCATTAAATTGAACTTCTCTTCAGAATCTCCAGCAGTGTCATCACAGCACTGTGACACTCCCTTTGTATTTGATTCTTTGTCTTTCAACCTCTTCTACACCATCTATACAATTGACACACTGACATCACATCCCTGTCTACGGCCTAGGAGAGAGGGAGATTATTTCTCGGTAATAGTAGGCCGTAGACAGGGATGTGTGATGTCACCGTGGTTGTTCAATATATTTATAGATGGGGTTGTAAGAGAAGTGAATGCGAGGGTCTTGGCAAGGGTGTGGGGTTAAAAGACAAAGAATCAAATACAAAGTGGGAGTTGTCACAGTTGCTTTTTGCTGATGACACTGTGCTTTTGGGAGATTCTGAAGAGAAGTTGCAGAGGTTGGTGGATGAATTTGGTAAGGTATGTAAAAGAAGAAAATTGAAAGTGAATATAGCAAAGAGTAAGGTGATGAGGATAACAAAAAGATTAGGTGATGAAAGATTGGATATCAGATTGGAGGGGGAGAGTATGGAGGAGGTGAATGTATTCAGATATTTGGGAGTGGACATGTCAGCAGATGGGTCTATGAAGGATGAGGTAAATCATAGAATTGTTGAGGGGAAAAGGGTGAGTGGTGCACTTCGGAGTCTGTGGAGACAAAGAACTTTGTCCATGGAAGTTAAGAGGGGAATGTATGAGAGTATAGTTATACCAACACTCTTATATAGGTGTGAAGCATGGGTGATGAATGTCACAACGAGAAGGCTGGAGGCAATGGAGATGTCATGTCTGAGGTCAATGTGTGGTGTGAATATAATGCAGAGAATTCGGAGTTTGGAAATTAGGAAGAGGTGCGGGATTACCAAAACTATTATCCAGAGGGCTGAGGAGGGGTTGTTGAGGTGGTTTGGACATGTAGAGAGAATGGAACGAAACAGAATGACCTTGAGAGTGTATAAATCTGTAGTGGAGGGAAGGCGGGGTAGGGGTCGGCCTAGGAAAGGTTGGAGGGAGGGGGTAAAAGAGATTTTGTGTGCGAGGGGCTTTGATTTCCAGCAAGCATGCGTGTGCGTATTTGATAGGAGTGAATGAAGACAAATGGTTTTTAATACTTGACGTGCTGTTGGAGTGTGAGCAAAGTAACATTTATGAAGGGATTCAGGGAAACCGGCAGGCCGGACTTGAGTCCTGGAGATGGGAAGTACAGTGTCTGCACTCTGAAGGAGGGGTGTTAATGTTGCAGTTTTATAACTGTAGTGTAAAGCACCCCTCTGGCAAGACAGTGATGGAGTGAATGATGACGAAAGTTTTTCTTTATCGGGCCACCCTACCTTGGTGGGGATCGGCCGATGTGTTAATAAAAAAAAATTAAAAAAATATGTATGTAGTTAAGAAACACATTGTGTATTTACAGAATGGAGCAGCCTGATTGTGGGACGCATCAGTGCAACGGCTATTCTCAACCTAGAATCTTCAGTCAGCAGCCTTCGCATGAACAGTGAGGAGACCATCAATCAAGAACTGACTTTTGCCGCCCACTTAGGTCTTCCTGCCGTGATGTTTTCTCTCTCTACAGACCGGTGCACCAACATCGCTAGAATAATTCATAATAGAGTTGTCCAGGGAGTGTGTTATCAGGTATGTTGTCTGTATTACAAGGGTTTTCACTGATATTGAATTATTAAGTACAGTCATCTCTTACAAAAGATTCTGTGTAGTGTGACTTTTTGTAAGCACAACTGAAAAAAATGCATCTAAAATTAAATAGCATGTGAAAAGGCATATATTTAGTGTTTTTCATTTTTGGATATTACTTTTTCAATTGAATTTGCAAAAAAATTGCACTGTATAGATGAGCATTACAAGAGAACTGGCTGTGTGCTAATTTTAATTTAACCTTTTTCACTGTCATGACTGCTGAAATTAAATATCTCATCAGTGTTGCATTTTTTCCAGAAAATAATTTTAGCTTCTGAAGTTGTAGTTATTCAAAGGGAAATAATACCAAAAAGACAAAATTTGATGGAAATCTTAGGGAATTATGCAGACATGAAGCTAGAGGTCACGGAGCACTGTACTCTATAATCTCAACCTATTTTAACCCTTTCGCTTACTGTGCCATAGTACTGCACCATGAGCTCAGCTCACTCAAATAAACTGAGTGGTAAAATTGGGCCTAGATCTAAGAGTGGGTCTATGTGGTAAGTGTGAACCATATAAAAAATCCTGCAGTGCGCAGCGCATGAGGAAAAAAATGCAACCTTGTTTTTAGTTTAAAACAGCTATTTTACCTGGAGTATACCTGGAGAGAGTTCCGGGGTCAACGCCCCTGCGGCCCGGTCTGTGACGAGGCCTCATGTTGGATCAGAGCCTGATCAACCAGGCTGTTACTGCTGGCCGCACGCAGTGCAACGTACAAACCACAGCCTGGCTGGTCAGGTACCGACTTTAGGTGCCTGTCCAGTGCCTGCTTGAAGACAGCCATGGGTTTGTTGGTAATCCCCCTGATGTATGCTGGGAGGCAGTTGAACAGTATTGGGCCCCTGACACTTATTGTGTTGTCTCTCAACGTGCTAGTGGCACCCCTGCTTTTCATTGGGGGGATGTTACATCGCCTGCCGAGTCTTTTGCTTTCGTAGGGAGTGACTCGTGTGCAAGTTTGGTACTAATCCCTCGAGAATTTTCCACGTGTATATAATAATGTATCTCTCCCGCCTGCATTCTAGGGAGTACAGGTTTAGGAACTTCAAGCATTCCCAGTAATTGAGGTGGTTTATCGCAGTTATGCGTGCCATGAAGGTTCTCTGCACATTTTCTAGGTCAGCAATTTCACTTGCCTTGAAAGGTGCAGTTAGTGTGCAGCAATATTCCATCCTAGATAGAACAAGTGACCTGAAATGGGTCAACATGGGCCTGGCATCCCTGGTTTTGAAGGTTCTCACTATCCATCCTGTCATTTTTCTAGCAGATGCGATTGCTACGGTGTTATAGTCCTTGAAGGTGAGATCCTCTGACATGATCACTCCCAGGTCTTTGACATTAGTTTTTCGCTCTATTGTGTGGTTGGAATTTGTTTTGTACTCCGATGAGATTTTAATTTCCTCACGTTTTCCATATCTGAGTAATTGAAATTTCTCATCATTGAACTTCATATTGTTTTCTGCAGCCCATTTAAAGATTTGGTTGATGTCTGCTTGGAGTCTTGCAGTGTCTTCAACGGTGGACACTGTCATGCAGATTCGGGTGTCATCTGCAAAGGAAGACACTGCACTGTGGCTTATATCCCTGTCCATGTTCGATATGAGGATGAGGAACAGGATGGGAGCGAGTACTGTGCCTTGTGGAACAGAGCTTTTCACTGTAGCCGCCTCAGACTTTACTCTGTTGACTACAGTGTACCCTCGGTTTTCGCCTAAATTCTTTCCAGAATGCTGTTTGAGTGCTGTTACCGAACGAATTTGTTCCCATAAGAACAAATGTAAATTAGATTAGTCATTTCATACCCCCCAAAAATACACTTACAAAAGCACTTACGAAAATCCACTTACATAATTGTTCTAGTTTTTAGGTGACCGAAAACCGAGGGTCCACTTTGTGTTCTACTTGTTAGGAAATTATAGATCCATCTACCAACTTTTCCTGTTATTCCTTTATCACGCATTTTGTGTGCTATTACATCATTACACTTTGTGGTGTATTTTTGTATAATTTTTATGGTTGTATTCTTGGTCTCATTTGATAGAGTTCGGATTCTCCCAAAATATTTATATTCCTGCACAAAATCCAAGCTAAGAACTACCTGTAGAAATGGTCCACTAATGAGAGGAGATTCGTATACTGACGATGAACAGGAAATGAGTGAAATTCTAAAAGAACAATATGTGTCAGTGTTCAGCGTCGCATCTCCACTACCTCCAGCCTTCTTCTTGTTTCAGTATTCACCACCCATGCTTCACGCCCATATAAGAGCTTTGGTATAACTATACTACTCTCATACAATACCTCTTTGCTTCCATAAATAATGTTCTTTGTCTCCACAGACACCTCAGTGCACCACTCATCTTTTTCACCTCATCTTTCATCTTTCTGCTGACGGGTCCACTCCCAAATATCTGAATACGTTCACCTCCTCCATACTCTCTCACAAGAAAAAATAAAAAATCAAATATTTCTGTGCTTTGAGGCTTATTTCAGGCATTTTTGGGTTTGAAACTAACCAAATTACTCTCCATTTCACTAGTCCAGTCTTAATTGAAACCAAGAAACAGTCAATAAAGTCATAAACAACCCTAGAAATTTCATTAAAATTGCCATTATAACCTAAAAACAGGTCAGAGGTTCATTGTTCCCATTGTGCACCGCGTGGGAGAAAGATATTTTTTTTTTTTTGTACTGTGCACATCCACTGCACAGACTCATTTTCTTGTACTATATAGGCCAAAATTTACAAATCACAGCATACTATTTCAGGGTCCAAACCCCTGATCTGAAAATTGCTCTCAGGGTATAAGAATTTAAGACTACAAAGATTTTAAGGTTATTAATGAATGTACTGTGTATGTACAGTGGACCCTCGAGTTTCGGTCACCTCAAAACGCAACCAATTATGTAAGTGTATTTTTGTAAGTGCTTGTGTAAGTGTATTTTTGGGGGTCTGAAATGGACTAACCTACTTGACATTATTCCTTAAGGGAGTAAATTCGTTCGGTAATGGCACTTGAGCAGCCTTCTGGAACGAATTATGACTGAAACTCGGGAGTCCACTGTATTTTACTTTTTATTGTGTTTTTTAATGCCTATTTCTATTACTAACTTAATATAAGTTAGTGTAAACTTGTCTGGCATTTATATGCATTTATAAGTATAAAAAATGGCGTTCTGCTCTCCGGCAGTAGCCTGGAACCTAACCTGCCATATAAGTAGGGCCCTACTGTACCTTGTTCACTGAGTTTAATCTTTTCTTAAAATGCCATGAGACAGAAAGCATAGCATATGACTCAGAAAAAAAAATCAGGAAAAATCGCGCTATTTTTTATTTTTTTCTTATGACGAGCATCTAGGCGTGTTTGCCCTGATGTAAACACCGTTTTTTTTTTTTTCATTATAGACCAGAGGTACAGACGAGAAAATGTATCAATCTTATGATCTTATCTCAGAGCAGCAGCCTCCACCGTTTACCCCATTCACATAATATGGCATATATTATTCATTTCAACACATTTATTACAGTTCTAGGGTATTTATTGTGTTTCTGATATCTTTAGGAATAAATGTGATAGATTGATAACCTTTATTATTAATATTAGAGTAGTTACACAATATTTTATTAGCGCCACGGCTAACATCCGACGCCCATGACAACTAACCAGATACTAAATGCTGTTGCTGGCCTCTCCCTCTCATTTAGCTCCTCCCACTTCATAATGATGTTAGATGGTGAATTTAATGAATTAGAAAAAAAATTAAATCGGAAAAAAAATCTGAAAATTCACTACATGTTCAGATGTATGTTACTCGCCACATCATAAAAATAATTTTTGTAAAATGACAATAGTAATTCTTTGTAGAAATATGATACAAAGATGATACTTATACCAAAATGCACGTGGTTCCTGGAATATCTCGGAAGTAAGTCATTGACCTATTTTATGTTGTATTACCATTGATAACAAACAGGTTGAAAGGAATTTCCCAGCAAACTTAAAATTGAATGTTTTAATTTTGGGTGGTGACACTGTTGAAGTGTCAGTAAGGGATGATTCCTCGATTAGCGATGAATTTGTTTACTGACATTGTCTTAGGAACCGAACTTCATCGGTAAGTGAGGAGACGTTGTATTATATTTTATATGGAAAGTTTGCTGAATTTTGTTAATATTTATATTACAAAATTATTAAAAAAAATTTTTTTTATTATTAACACATCAGCCGTTTCCCACCAAGGCAGGGTGGCCCGATAAAGAAAAACTTTCATCGTCATTCACTCCATCACTGTCTTGCCAGAGGCCTGCTTACACTACAGTTATAAAACTGCAACATTAACACCCCTCCTTCAGAGTGCTGGCACTGTACTTCCCCAAAAATTCCGCGAATTTGTGGGGATTTCCGTGAACAATTATTAATTAGTTCTAAGGAAAAATCCGCGAATTCGCGGGGTCCACTGTATACTGCATTAAACAGAATAGAGGAAATCAGCTCTAATATACAATGGACCCCCGGTTTTCGTAATTAATCCGTTCTAGAGGGCTCTACTAAAACCGAATATTACTAAATCCGAATCTATTTTCCCCATAAGAAATAATGGAAATTCAATTAATCCGTTCCAGACACTCAAAAGTATTAAAATAAATTTTGTTTCTAGATTAAATTACACAGAAAAAAAATGAGACAAAGCATAAAACATTAATAATTTGACACTTACCTTTATTGAAGAGTTGTTGATGTGTGGAAGACGGAAGGAGGGGAGAGGAAGGAGAGTTTCTAGTGTTTGGCAGGGGAATCCCCTTCCATTAAGACTTCAGGTATCAAGTCCTTTTCCAGGGTTATTTCCCTTCTTCATTTTTTAATGCCACTAGGACCAGGTTGAGAGTCACTGGACCCCTCAATCACAAAAAATCTGTCCAGGGAGCTCTGTGTCTGGCGTTTCTTTAAAACTTAACTGAAATGGGACACCACATTGTCATTGTACATGTTGCCAGCACTGCCTGCAACAGCTTTGTTAGGGTGAAAAATATCCATAAATCTTTGTACATCAGTTCATTTGGCACAAATCTCTTTAATCATTGAAGAAGGCAACGTCTTCCATCTCTCTTCCTCCTCCTCTTCAGCAATTTCCCGAACTGTGGTCTGTTGCCGTTGCAGAGGAAGCTCTTGCAGATCTGCAGTGGTTAGCTCTTCATTGTGGTCCTCCACCAACTCTTCCACATCCTCGCTAGTAACCTCCATCCCCATGGACTTCCCCAGTGCCACAATTTCTTCCACAACAGGCTCAGGGTCAGGGTCCTGAGGCTCAGCCCCAAAACCTTCAAAATCCCTCTCTGGGACACAGTCTGGCCACAATTTTCTCCAAGCAGAGTTCAAAGTCCTGGAGCTCACTTCCTCCCAAGCCTTCCCTATATGGTTTATGCAATGGAGGATATTGAAGTGATCTTTCCAAAACTCTTTTTAGGGTCAATTGAGTGTCCGAGGTTATGTCAAAGCATCTTTGAAACATTGCTTTGGTGTAGAGTTTTTTGAAGTTTGAAATGACCTGCTGGTCCATGGGCTGGAGGAGAGGAGTGGTATTAGGGGGCAAGAACTTCACTGTGATGAACTTAAAGTCCTTCGCCATTTGCTCTTCCAAGTCTCAAGGATGAGAAGGAGCATTGTCCATTACCAGGAGGCACTTAAGTGGCAATTTATTTTCCAGGAGGTACTTCTTCACTCGGGCCAAACACTTCATTGAACCAATCGAGGAAAATTTCCCTCGTGACCCATGCCTTAGTGTTAGCCTTCAACATCACACACAAATTAGCCTTGGCAACACTGTATTTCTTGATCACTCTGGGATTTTCAGAGTGATACACGAGTAAAGGCTTCAATTTTAAATCCCCACTACCATTACTACACAACATAAGAGTTAGCCTGTCTTTCATATGCTTGTGTCCTGGCAGTGTCTTTTCCTCCTGTGTAATGTAGGTCCTGTTTGGCATTTTCTTCCAAAACAGGCCTGTTTCAGCACAATTAAACACTTGTTGGGGTTTAAATCCTTCAGCCTCTACATAGCTTTTAAATTCATGCACATATTTTTCAGCCGCACATTTGTCTGAACTGGCTGCCTCACCATGCCTTATCACAATGTGTATGCCACTACGCTTCTTAACCCTTTGACTGTCGGAGACCCCTTTCTGAAACTGTCATTTCATGTCGCAAAATATTCGAAAAAAAAAAAATTCTTATCAAAATGTTAAGATTATTTTTCTGATTGTTTAAATCCCCCCAAAAAATTTTTGCGATCAGTACAGTGGACCCCCGGTGTTCGTCCTGCTCAAAACACTCCCTTTTATGTAAGTGTATTTTTTTAAATGCTTTTATAAGTGTAGTTTTTGGGGTCTAAAAGGACTAGTCTACTTTACATTATTTCTTAAGGGAATAAATTCGGTTGGTAATGGCACTTGAACAGCATTCTGTTACGAAAAATGGACGAACACCGGGGGTCCACTGTACTTACCAAGATAAAGAGCGGTAAAGTTGGCAAAAAATGAGCCGCGTATGGCAACAGCGGCGAATGCTGCTCACCCGGTAAACTTTGGTTTACTTCCTTTTGTAGGTTTCTTGTTTTTTTCACTATTTTATTTTTTTACGTAACTTATGTGGCCTGTGAGACCAAAGTAAGGTGCAGTGTATATATATACATTCGTATGCAACACAATAATCGCACAAACATTAGTATCATTATATTGTTTACAAAACTTGTTTACACCAACCAACAATAAAAAAATTGTTTATTACTATTGTTCTATAATATATATATACACATATGTAATGACTGGACACTTTCCATCAACTGCAATTAGCACTTCAAGGCTCCAAGCTATGTGTGTGTGTTTGTGTGTGTGTGTGTGTGGACATCTAAATTTGCTGAGTCAGGGTAAGGCAGCTGTCAAAATGACATATTATACCATTACTCACCACTCTCACTGCTGTCAACCTGTCAACACAAAAGGGGACCCATGTCTTCTTCCCCACAACCTCCTTCCTTTCCTTCATACCTACCTTCCTAGCTTCCTTTCTTCCTTCATTCCTTCCTTTCTTTCTGCCTTCCTTTCTTACATATTTCCTTCCTTCCTTCCTTCCTTCCTTCCTCTCATCTCTTCCTTCCTGCCTTCCTTTCTTCCTTCATTCCTTCCTTTATTTCTTCCTTCCTTTCTTACTTCTTTTGTTCCTTCCTCTCATATCTTATTTTCTTCCTCTCATCTCTTTTTTCCTTCCTTCCTTCCTCTCATCTCTTCCTTCCTTTCTTTCTTCCTTCCTTCTGGTATCCTAGGCATTTCTTTCGGTCACAAACTCCTCAAAACCATGAAATTTATCTTCAGAGACACTTACATCTGTGTTAGAGCTATCATTAAGGAAGAGAACAGTCCCAGATGCGCCAAGGAGTCAGATAATTCTTACCACTAGGCATGCTGAACAAGGACTACTGAAATGGCATTCCCACAATGCACCACTGGCTGCCCAATTTTTTTTATATTGCGCACACTGACCACACAGACCCATTCTCTCACATGTAGGCCTACCAGCTTTCTCCTGCTTGATTTGAGATCGCTAGAATTTATGCGTCTAAATACATCCGAAACATTGGCTCATAAGACGTATATATACGACCGAAACAGTCAAAGGGTTAAATCTGTCAAACCAGCCTTTACTGGCTTTAAATATGCTCACTTCAGCACTCGTTGCATTCATTTTCTTGACGAGATCATCATGCAACTGCCTTGCTTTTTCAGATATTATTGCCTGCATAACACTATCTGCTAATTCTTTCTCGTTGATCCACACCAACAACAAAGTCTCCACATCTTCCAGTATTTGCGATCTCTGTTTTGTGATCATATTTGCACCTTTCGCAACAACAGCTTCCTTGATTTCATTTCCCTTGGCCACGATGGAAGCGATGGTTGTATAGGCTTTGCCATACAGCCTGGCCAGCTCAGTGACACGTACTCCACTTTCATATTTTGCTATTATATCTTTTTTTCAGTTCTACCGTATTTCTGACCTTCTTTACCACAGGACTGGCACTAGGAGCTTTGTTTGGGCCCATGGTGGCTTATTTAGCAGTTGCAAGAACTAAAAACAATGGAATAATGACAAAATGTATGGTATGAATGCGTGGGTGTTCGTCACTCGCTGGTAAACAATGGCACACTGACTCTGAATGGAGTGTTGGGCCGTGTGGGCCACGCGTACGAGTCCAGGATGAATTACTAATTCCGAGCAGATCTACGAATACTGAACCAATATTTTTACGAAAAAATGTTACTAATTCCGAATTTTACAAAATCCAATGCCTACGAAAACCGGTATTTAGGTATGCATACTGGTCAGAGAGCCTGTCATAAGTCTGTGTTGTTGGTAAACAAGTACGTCGCTGAGAGAGGAGAGGCTGTATGTCTGCCATTTAGTAATTACAGTGGTCCCTCGTGTTTCGGTCGGTCCGATTATCGGTTATTTCGTGTTTCGGTTGCTTTTTTCGGTCTATGTTACCCTCGTGTATCGGTCCGTACCAGACCTGTCCACCTGCCCGCGCTTACGCGCCTCGCCTCGCACGACGCCAGTCTAGCGTTGTTTACACTTGAGAGAACATTACCCAGCGCGCTCTTTCAAACATTTCACAATAAATTTACTCTGTTTATTGCTGGTTTAGTGATTGTCACTGTGAAATAAGTCACCATGGGTCCAAAGAAGCTTCCTAGTGCCACCCTTGTGGTAGCAGGCATGCAGGGAGTGTAGCAGGAAGGCAGGGAGTGGGGATTTCCCTTCCAAACACTAACCCCTCCCCCTGTCCTCCTCCCTATCTTCCAGATGCCAGCAACTCTCTTCAATAAAGGTAAGTAAATGTTATTTATTATTCTGTTATTTATTATGTAGTAGTATTTATAATTACACATAGTATGTGTATGTAGAACTATAATTAAAATGTATTTTTTGTGAATATTTTTGGGTGGAACGGATTAATTGTATTTACATTATTTCTTATGGGAAATAAGGTTTCGAGTTTCGAAGTTTTCGAATTGAGGTCTAGCTCCTGGAACAGATTATGACCGATAGTCGAGGGACCACTGTACCTGGTTTTTACTCCTCACCTGGCAGAAACCTGCTAACCTAGCATCATGCTTTGTTCATGTTACATGTCTTACTCTTTTTAACTTTGTGTCTTATGTCTGCATTATCCTTAAGAATACAAGTTTAAAGTTAGCATTTGTATGTTATGTTTGATAGTCTGGATCTGAGTTAGTAGTGATGACTGCTGCAGTAATGTGAGATTCACTGGTGGTCGTGTCAAGGCCTAAGACTGTAGTTTAGTGCTTGATTTACCAGTGTTAAATCTACAAAATTCCTTTATCTTGGCAGGTATGGGTGAGAGTACCAATGCAGGCACCAGAGGAGATTGCTGCCCAGCATCGCTCGGATAAGAAGCAGAGTGTAGATGGTTTTGCTATAGATACATGGACTTGGTGGAACAAGTGAGAAGCATAGTACAACTTAATGTAGAAATTTCTTAAAATAATTGACCATGTTTTATGAAAAACAATACAGGTCTCCCTCAACATTCGCGAGGGTTAGGGGATCAAGAGCCTCGCGAATGTTGAAAAATCGCGAATGTTTGGTGCCCCAATATATTGTAGGGAAATATAATACAATACTGCTTCCTTAACCTATTGAACCATGAACAATCATAAAACACATGAAAACATCATAAAATAATGTACTATACAGTGGACCCTCGGTTAACGAAAAAACTTCATCCAAGAAGCCTGCTCAAGTGCCATTACCGAACGAATTTACTTCCTTAAGAAATAATGTCATGTAGGTTAGTCTATTTCAGACCCCCAAAAATACACTTCCACATGCACTTACAATATTATACTTACATAATTGTACGATTTCCGGGGTATTCATTAACCGAGGGTCCACTGTATACATGTTATTTTGACATGAGCTGGCTGTGGAGGGAGGCCTGTAATAATATAATTATACAATTAAGTATTTTATAGTATTGTGAAGTGTCATGGGGAATCAAGAGTTACTGACACACTGCTGCTTCTCCACCTGCTGTAGCTCCACCCACTTTGTAATGATGCCAAATGTTGAATTAAATATGTATACATTAGAAAAAAAAATAAAATAAAAATGAAACTCCAACTTGATAACTTTATTTTAATTTGCATAACTCATATATTACAGAAAAATACATTAAATTCACCATCTAACATTGTTACGAAGTGGGAGGAGCTATTGGAGGGAGGGAGAGGCGAGCAGTAAGTCAGTGTCTGGTGAGTCGTCATGGGTGGTGGATGTTAGCCTTAGCGCTAATAAAATGTTGTGTAATTACACTAATATTAGTAATAAAGGTTATGTATCTATTACATTTATTCCAAATTGATATCAGAAACACGATAAATACCCTAGAACTGTAATAAAGACGCTGAAATGAATAATATATGCCATATTATATGAGGGGTAAGAGAAGCAAGCAGGCAAGCCGCCACTCAGAGATGTTTACATCAGGGTAAACATGCCTAAATCACTCTTGTCATAAGAACAAATGCAAAAATAGCATTTATTATTTTTAGAATAATAATAATTGATCTGGAGCATTTTAAATGTCATCAGTATTTGGTAGCTGACATTTAGAGCACTCCACAGCAATTATTATTAATTATTACTTATTATTATTATTAATAATAATATTAATATTAATAATAATATTAATATTAATAATAATATTAATATTAATAATAATATTAATAATAATATTAATATTATTATTATTTCCCTACAATATATTGTAGGGAAATAATAATAATAAATAATAATGATGAAGGAAAAAAGGTGAGTGGTGCGTTGAGGTATCTGTGGAGACAAAAAACGTTATCCATGGAGGCAAAGAAGGGAATGTACGAAAGTATAGTCGTAACAACACTCTTATATGGGTGTGAAGCATGGGTTGCAAATGCTACAGCGAGGAGGAGGCTGGAGGCAGTGGAGATGTCCTGTCTAAGGGCAATGTGTGGTGTAAATATTATGCAGAAAATTCGGAATGTGGAAATTAGGAGAAGGTGTGGAGTTACTAAAAGTATTTGTCAGAGGGCTGAAGAGGGGTTGTTGAGGTGGTTTGATCATTTAGAGAGAATGGATCAAAGTAGAATGACTTGGAGAGCGTATAAATCTGTAGGGGAAGGAAGGCGGGGTAGGGGTCGTCCTAGAAAAGGTTGGAGGGAAGGGGTAAAGGAGGTATTGTGGGCGAATGGCTTGGACTTCCAGCAAGCATGTGTGAGCGTGTTAGATAGGAGTGAATGGAGACGAATGGTTTTTGGGACATGACGATCTGTTGGAGTGTGAGTAGGGTAACATTGTGTGAAGGGATTCAGGGAAACCAGTTAATTGATTTAGTTGGACTTGAGTCCTGGAAATGGGAAGTACAATGCCTGCACTTTAAAGGAGGGGTCTGGGGTAGTGACAGCTGGGAGGGACAATTCTCAGCTGTCGTATCTGAGCTCCTCTGCAAAGACAGTGATTATGTATGTGTGTGGTGATAGTGTTGAATGATGATGAAAGTATTTTCTTTTTGGGGATTTTCTTTCTTTTTGGGTCACCCTGCCTCGGTGGGAGACGGCCGACTTGTTGAAAGAAAAAAAAAAATAATAATAATTGCTGTGGAGTGCTCTAAATGTCAGCTACCAAATACTGATGACATTTAAAGTGCTCCAGATCAATTATTATAAATAATTATTATTCTAAAAATAATAAATGCTATTTTTGCATTTGTTCTTATGAGAAGAGTGATTTAGGCATGTTTACCCTGATGTAAACATCTCTGAGTGACGGCTTGCCTGCTTGCTTCTCTTACCCTTCATATAATATGGCATATATTATTCATTTCAGCGTCTTTATTACAGTTCTAGGGTATTTATCGTGTTTCTGATATCAGTTTGGAATAAATGTAATAGATAGATAACCTTTATTTAGTACATTCATTACTTACTGCTTCCTTAACCTATTGAACCATGAACAATCATAAAACACATGAAAACATAGTAAAATATTGTACTATATAGTACTACATACATGTTATACTGTAGTTTAATAAATAATGAACAAACAAAACACTCAGTGAGTGAGTGGTGGGCGGGCTGGCTGCCGGGTCGGAGGGTGGCAGGAAACTTAAATATGATTTGGTGGGTGGGAATTTGGCGGCCGGGAATTCGTGAATGTGTGAAGCCTGCGAAAGTGGAAAACGCGAATGTTGAGGGAGACCTGTATACAGTTTTGTATGTTAACCCTTTCTTTGACTTTTATGTAAATCTACATTGTTGACACCAGTGTCACTCACCACATTTTAACCCTTTGACTGTTTCGGTCGTATATATACGTCTTACGAGCCACTGTTTCGGACGTATATATACAGTAGATCATCATTTAGCACGGTAGTTACGTTCCTGAAAATGTTGTGTTAGATCATTTCGTGTTATATAATTAATAGAACTTATGGGAAAAATAGGGTTACGTTCCTGGGAGTCCCCAAAAAGCCAAACAAGTTTTTTTTAGACCAACAGATCTTACAAAAATAAAAGTGAATATGTAATTGTAGTTCATTATCGTGATGTATTATGTTGTTTTTACTGCTTAAGACTACAAATGTAACAGAAATAATAGTATTTACCTTAAATTGTGGGTGCTGGTGTTTGTGGATGATTGTGAAGAGAGTGGAGAGTTATGCTGTGGCCCTACTGGGCTGAGGTGGATAGTAGAGGTTCTGGAACTGAAGTCGATGGTTGTACTGAGTGTCTAACTTTAAGTCATTCAATAAGTCAGTCAAGTCATTTAGTAAGTCAGTCAAGTCATTTTGTAAGTCAGTCAAGTCAATCAGTAAGTCAGTCAAGTCAATCAGTAAATCAGTCAAGTCAATCAGTAAGTCAGTCAAGACATTCAGTAAGTCAGTCAAGTCATTCAGTTAGTCAGTCAAGTCATTCAGTCAGTAAGTCAGTCAAGTCATTCAGTCAGTAAGTCAGTCAAGTCATTCAGTCAGTAAGTCAGTCAAGTCATTCAGTCAGTAAGTCAGTCAAGTCATTCAGTCAGTAAGTCAGTCAAGTCATTCAGTCAGTAAGTCAGTCAAGTCATTCAGTCAGTAAGTCAGTCAAGTCATTCAGTCAGTAAGTCAGTCAAGTCATTCAGTCAGTAAGTCAGTCAAGTCATTCAGTCAGTAAGTCAGTCAAGTCATTCAGTCAGTAAGTCAGTCAAGTCATTCAGTCAGTCAAGTCAGTAAGTCAGTCAGTCAGTCAGTCAGTCAAGTCAGTCAATCACAAACTTATGTTTACCTCTTTTTATGTGTACAAAGTAACACTTCATTACGGCCACTTTGATTGCTTGGCAGATACAAGATATAGTAATTTAAAGGTCAAAACATAATTCACTCTCTCTCATTCTTCACAAACACAGCTGGCTTGTAGCAGAGGACTTGTTTTTTGACGCTTATGAAATACGTACGAATGCTGGGATGGTGGGGTCCATGGTGGCTGGGGAAGGCGGGTGGTGTCCGCTGAACCACAACAACCAGGCTGCTTGTGGGAATGGCTATTTGTTTTTCCTTCCCGCAAACTGTAAGTACGTTTATTCAGGTATACACAGATACAGTTAGGAAGATTATCATAGCAGCATATGTGTAGAGAACCTAGGATAACCCAAAAAAGTCAGAGTGACTTAGTATTTCCATTGACTTTTTTTGGGTTATCCTAGGTTCTCTACACATATGCTGTTATGTATGATAATCAATGTAACTGTACTTACCTAATTGTGGTTGCAGGGATTGATACTCAGCTCCTGGCCCCGTGTATCTGAATAAACTTACTTACAGTTTGCGGGAAGGAAAAACAAATTCCCTTTTCCTCTAAGCACGAGGATTGGGCTTACACTTGAAATCACCTGATGCATTACCGAAAAGGAGCAAGGTGAATCGATCCTTTGCTGTCTTGAAGCCTGGTGTACTTTTCTCTTGCTGACTGATATAAGTTCGTGTTGGCATTTTCTTCCAGAAAACACTTCTCTCGTCAGCATTAAACACTTGATGTTGCTCATAGCCACCCTCAGTAGGACACCCACTGACTCAATGGTTTAACCCACCGCGGGCTACCATGCGTTCAAAAATTTTTCCACTCCCGTGAACCGTGTAATATTTTTACGTCGTGTTAGATAATAATGTGCCGCAATTCCTCAATCGTGCAATACCTGTAACGTGTAACATAATCTCGTGCTAAATGACTGTCTACTGTACTCACAAATTCTAGCGGCTTCAAATCAAGCGGGAGAAAGCTGGTAGGCCCACATATGAGAGAATGGGTCTGTGTGGTCAGTGTGCGCTGTATAAAAAAATCCTGCAGCACGCAGTACATAATGAGAGAAAAAAACTCCGACCGTTTTTTTTTATTAAAACGCCGTCTTTGAGGTGTGTTTTCGTATAGTATTTATGGTTGTATTCTCTATTTTATGGTCTCATTTGATAGAATGGAAAACACACTACAGAAATATAGATGATTTTGATTAGTTTCATGATGAAAACGACCTTGAAATTGAGCTCAAATTAGGGGAAATGTTCGATTTTTGCAAATGTTCAAGAGTAAACAAATCATGCCACACGTCTAATACACATCAATTGATGAGTCTAATATTCTTTTACAAGTGCACTGATATTATTTATACCATTTTTACAATAATGCAATAGTCTGCATAACGGTAAATCTTCTATTTTTTGTGTGAATAAAAAATCAAAATAGAAAGCAAGAGTAATATAGGAGGGGCCTAAAGACGTGACTAATGAACAGATAACATCCTATGTCTGCATTGTTTATTCTGGACCCTATTTTGAAATTTACAACTTTTTTATTTTGCATGAAATTGGCCAAATTGCCAATTTCTGAGCACTTTATTTGGGTAGTTGAAATCGGTAAAATGGTGGTTTCTTGTACTCAATCGGTAGAAAAAATGGAGTTCTAAAGAAATAGCTATGAGTTTGGTCAACTGGAACAATGGAATTGGTCGAAAATAGGGCTCAAGGTCGGCAAAATTGCCGATGCGTATATTTCGCCGAGATCACTAACTTCGCGAGAGCGTAACTCCGTAAGTTTTCAATCAAATTTCATACTTTTGGTGTCATTACCATCGGGAAAAGATTCTCTATCATTTCATAAGAAAAAATTTTTTTTTTTTTTAATTTTGCGACACCAGGAGAGCACTCAGGATTAGGGGTTGCAACAGTCAAAGGGTTAAGCACAGTGCCCTCAAATATACTGTGAATGGTAAATTTTTGCACAGTACTAAATTTTATCCTTTCCCATGTGGTGCATGATGGGAAAAGCAAACCAATGACCTTGTGTTAGGTTTAATCCTTTCAGTGTCGGTACCGTTGTATCACAGCTTTGAAGCCAATGTTGGTCCCGTAGTATGACACCGAGAGCTCAGCTCATTCTGATTAGCTGTGAGCGGTAAATTTGGGCCTATATATGAGAGAATGGATCTGTGATAAGTGTGCATCATATAAAAAAAATCCTGCAGCACGCAGTGCATAATGAGGAAAAAAAATGCTACTGTGTTTTTGGTTTAAAACAGCGAATTTGCGGTGTATTTTTGTATGGTTTTTATGGTTGTATTCTTGGTTTCTTGGTCTCATTTGATAGAATGGAAGATATATTACAGAAATAGAGATGATGTTGATTAGTTTCAGGACTGAAAGTAACTTGAAATTGAGCTCAAATAAGCGGAAATGTTTGATTTTTGCTGATATACTAGAGTACACAAATGACGTCATGTCCAGTATGCATCCAACTGACCAGTCTAATACGCATTTAGAATGCACTGACATTATTTATACAATTATTACAATAATGCAGTAGTCTGCATAAAAGTAAATTTTCTATTTTTTGTGTGTATAAAAATTAAAAATGAAAAGCAAGTGTAATATAAGAGGGGCCTAGAGATGTGACTAATGAGTAGAGGAAATGTTTATTTAGTACCAGGAATGTCTACATTTTTTTATTCTGCACCTTCTTTTCAAATTGGCAATTGTTGAATTTTGTGTGAAATTGGCCAAATTTTGGATTTCTGATCACTTTATTGGGTAGTTGAAATAGGTAAATTGGTGGTTTCTTGTACTCATTCAATAGAATAGAAGGAATACTAGCAAAATAGCTATGAGTTTGATTGACTAGAACAATGGAATTGGCCAAAAATAGAGCTGAAGTGGGCAAAATTGCTGATGTGTAAATTTTGGTGTCATTACCTCAGGAAAAAGATTATCATTTCAAAAGATAATTTTTTTTTTAATTCTTTGACTTTAAAACTTTAACTGTGAGATAGCCTGAAAAAAAAAATACTGTGCATGTGAGAAAATTTTGGAAAATAAAAAATTATTTTTTCTTGCAGACCAGTATAGCTTGTTTTTTCTTGAATCGGATAAGACAAAAATGAGCGAAATCTAATAAAAACTTAAGATTTTATGGTGTAGAAGGGGAACAGGTTGAGAACTAGGCCTAAAGGTGTTTCCACACAGTGGGTCGTGTTGTTGTATACTGAAGGATTGTTACTCATCTCGTCATACATAATATAGCGAGTGATGAGGTATTGATGTTCAGTGATATAGTGATCTTAAATAGTGGATTACAACTATCTGACAAATTCCCAATACATAGTGTATAATACAGTGGTACCTCGAGTTACGATATTTTTTCGTTCGAGAATGCTGTTCAAGTGCCATTACCAAATGAATTTATCCCCATAAGGAATAATGTAAAATAGACTAGTCCTTTTACACCCCCAAAAATATACCTACAAAAGCATTTAAAAAAATAAACTTACATAAAAGGGCGATTTTGGGGACCATCGTAACTCGAGGTACCACTGTACTTATATGGAATGTATACATGGTCGAACAGCACCAGGGAATTATTACCAGAGGTTGACAGAGAAGTGGAAATAAACAATCAGATGAATATTGAACTACGTATCATATAAGTAGTAATATAACAAGGGATAAGGATATGAATGGCCAGTGATATAGTGAACTGAAATTGTGGCTAAGAGTAATCTTAATTAATCCCCAGTGCATAGTGTACAATATATGGTGTAATTATATGGGAACAAATTACGGTTGAGTGGCACTAGCGAATTATTGCCAGATGTCGACAGAGAACTGTAATAAAAACACATGATAAGGGCATAGATGTGCAGGGATATAGCAATCTTCAATTATGGCTAATAACAAAGTTTTAATGTAAAGGAAATGGAATAAGCTAAAAGACCTTACCGTGTGAAGTGTCCCTCCCTCAACCTTTTACCACTGATCCTTCCCCCCAGTGTGATGGCCCTCCCACACCCACCCCAAACCTCTCTCCTCTGACCACCCCCAACCAGCAGGAAGGCTCGTCCCCCCACGGGCACCCCTATGGATCCCCACCTCCCAACCCACTCATAACAACCCACCACATAAACCTGCCCAGGAAGGGAACATGGCCAGAAATAATGTCTGTTGTATATGTGAAAAAATTCTGGGGAGAAATATTAGGGGCATTGGTAGTGAAATAGTATGTGGTAAAATATCCCATGTATCAGGTACAAAGCTTAATTCAACCATGAGAAATGACCTAAAACAAGAAAGTTGATTCTGGATTTGCCCCAGTGAGATGGAAAGCTGGTCGGGCATAAGAGAGGTACTGAAAAGTGAAAACCTAGAAAGTGTATGAAATTTCCTAAGGAGCTTGCCAGATATATATAAAGAGTGGAAAACAATGGCAAGGAACAAGGAAAGGAGGAAAGCGCAAATAAAGGTAAAAACCAAGGAGTGGAAATAAGAGTGGAGAGCGTCATTCAGAGCAAGTCGGAAAAGAACAAAACATGGGTACATAATATAGAGAAAAAGGAAAGGGAAGAAGAAAAAGCTAGAGCATGAACAAACTAAAATGAAAAAAGGGAAGAAATACACTTAGATGAAAGAGAACAAGATAATTCAGATCAGGTGGCAGAACTTGGGAAAGACAAAATCAGTAAATATAGGCAGTCAGAACATTTGCAGATACTATGCAAAAAGTATGTGCCTATATGGCAGAGCTTGCTGGAATAAACGCAACAGAAAATGTGCCAACATGTTGAGAAAGGGAAAGTGTCGCTTTGACAAAGAGTGCAGGTACTTCCACCCAGTGATGTGCACAGCTTCAACCCAGTCCAGAGAATGTTATGACCTGAGCTGCCCAGATCATCATGTAAAAGGAACATGGCACTACAGAGAAAGCAGAGAAAGGGAAAATGAACAGCAATCTTTTTTAGACATAATGAGAAACAATCAGATCAAAGAAAGAGACAAAAAGGGGGAATGGTACAGAGGGGACAGATGGGCAGCTAAATGGGACATACCAAATCAGGCATCAGCCCATCAGGGCCAAAAAAACAGTCAAATGCAAAGTCAGTACTGGAGAAACCAGGGGTATGTACACCAGGGGCGATACCAGGTAGCACATCATCAGTGGTAATAACGAAACACAAAGCAAAACAAAACATCCCAAATGGTAATTCCTGCTTCATATTTGCAAATATTCAGGGTCTGAAATCAAATAAAAATGACAAAGTTAGTTATGTCAGTGGCCTCCTGTCAGAAGTGAATGCCATGTTTTGAGCATTTACAGAAACATACACAAGGGATGTTTTGGATGGAGAGATAAAGATAGAAAACTATAACATGTATAGATGTGATAGTTAATAGGTCACAGGGAGGAGTAGGACTCTAAAAGATACCTTCTGTTGCACAGAAGTGCTTAACTCTACGAATGATATAGTAGAAATCCTAGGCATTAAAGTTGAAAATAGGAATTTGGTAATTATCCTAGAATACAAACCACCATCAGCAACTGCTGAGGAATTCACAGATCAGTTAAGGAAGATAGATAGCTATCTGGATAGGCTACAAAATCCCACACCAAATATTTTACTCCTTGGAGATTTTAATCTCCCTCATGTAAAGTGGAAGATGACGCAACACAATGTTATACCAGAAATAGCTCCGGGAAGCACCCTGGCTCAACAGGCACATACCAGGGAACTAATGAGGCTTTGTGAAAAGTACTCATTGAATCGACAGATAATTGATCCCACTAGAAATTAAAATACCCTGGATTTTATATTCACAAACAACGAGGAACTAATCAGAGACATAACAGTTACAAAAACAATATACAGTGGTACCCCGACTTACGATATTTTTTCATTCCAGAATGCTGTTCAAGTGCCATTACCAAACGAATTTATCTCCATAAGAAATGATGTAAAATAGACTAGTCCTTTTAGACCCCCAAAATTACACTTACAAAAGCATTTAAAAAAATCAACTTACATAAAAGGGTGTGTTTGGGGACCATCGTAAGTCGGGGTACCACTGTACTCTGATCACAACATCGTAGAAGTTCAAATGAGTATTAACTCAGGGTTAGGGAACTACGTCACTAATGTTAGAGACGGGATGTTCAGTAAGTTTAATTTTAACAACCATAGAATTGACTGTGAAAAAATAAACAAAGAGCTATCAGACATATCCTGGGAATCAGACATGAGTGCCCTAAATCCCCACCAGTGCCTAGAGAAGCTGAATACAGAAGCAAACAAGGTATGTTTGAAGCACATACCATTGAGGAAACACAGAAGATCAGATAGAGAGCGAGTATAGGAGATAGTACAGAAGAAGAAAAGGAGTTACTGAATTGTTTAAAAACACAAATATGCTGCAACAGAGGAAAGATAGTCTTAGCCGAGAGATCACTGAAATAGAGCAAAAGCTTAGGATGTCATACCTAACAGAAGAAGTACAAAGGGCCTTACAGGATATTGCAAGAAACCCAAAATATTTCTATTCCTATGCAAAATCCAAGCTAAGAACAACCTGTAGAATTGGACCATTATTAAGAGGAGATTCGTATACTGACAGTGAACAGGAAATGAGTGAAATTCTAAAAGAACAATATGAGTTGGTGTTCAGCAATCCACTAAATGACAGCAAGGTAGAAATGAAGAAATATTTTTCACTCCAGCAGAAGGCCGTGCAAACCAACTAACTGACATTAGTACAAATCCCATAGATTTCAAAAAAGAAATGGACAACATGCCCACTCACTTAGCACCTGGACCAGATTCATGGAATGCTCTGTTTATAAAGAATTGCAAAGTACCACTAGCATGAGCCCCCAGTATTCTTTGGAGAAAGAGCTTAGATCTAGGTGAAATACCGGAGGCCTTAAAGAGTGCAGACATAGCCCCTTTGCATAAGGGAGGTAGTAGAGCACTAGCTAAAAATTACAGACCAGTAGCCCTAACTCATAAAAATCTTCGAAAGAGTGATGAGACAGCAGATTACAAATTTCATGGACCAGCACAACCAGCATAACCCGAACCAGCATAGCTTTAGAGCAGGACGATCATGCCTGTCACAGCTGCTGAAACATTATGAAAGAATTAGAGGCAATGGAAGACGACCAAAATGCAGATGTGATTTACACAGATTTTGCAGAGGAGTTTGACAAATGCGATCATGGAGTGATAGCGCACAAAATGAGGGCCATGGGCATTACGGGAAAGGTAGGCAGATGGATTTTCGGGTTCCTAACACACAGAACACAAATAGTAGTACAGTGGACCCCCGGTGTTCGTCCTGCTCCAAACTCGCCTTTTATGTAAGTGTATTTTTTTAAATGCTTTTGTAAGTGTATTTTTGGGAGTCTAAAAGGACTAGTCTACTTTACATTATTCCTTATGGGAATAAATTCATTTGGTAATGGCACTTGAACAGCATTCTGGAACGAAAAAATAACGAAAACCCTTTCAGGGTCCAAGGCCATTTTTGGAACGGGTGTGCCAGTGTCCAAGAATTTAAAAAAAAAAATTCTTATTTTTTCCTATGAAATGGTAGAGAATCTTTTTCTGAAGGTAATAAAACAAAAAGTATGAAATTTAATTGAAAATTGACGAAATTATGCTCTCGCGAATTTTGATGTGTCAGCTATATTTATGCATCGGCGATTTTGCCAACTTTGACTCCCATTACAGTGGACCCTCGGTTAACAAATACCCCGGAAATCGTGCAATTATGTAAGTATAATTTTGTAAGTTCTTGTGGAAGTGTATTTTTGGGGGTCTGAAATAGACTAACCTACGTGGAATTTTTCCTTAAGGGAGTAAATTCGTTCGGTAATGACACTTGAGCAGACTTCAGGAGTGAAGTTTTTACGAAACTCGAGGGTCCACTGTATAGGCCAATTACATTATTCCAATCGACCAAATTCTTAGCTATTACACTAGTATTACTTCTATTCTATCGATTGAGCACAAGAAATTGCCCAGTCAACTGTTTCAACTACAAAATAAAGTGATTGGAAATTGGTAATTTAGCCAATTTAACTCAAAGTTCAAAATATTCCAATTTCAAAATAGGCTGCAGAATATACAATGCAGGCATTCCTGGCACTAAACTAACATTTCCTCTGTTCATTAGTTACGTTTTCAGTCTTTACAAATGAATTCCATTTTTATTTTTTATTCACATAATGAATTTTTATTCAAACCAAAAAATGGAAGATTTACTGTTATGCAATATTGTAATAATTGTACAAATAATATCACCACATTTGTGAACGTATATTAGACCCACCAGCTGGCTCGTATTAGACGTGTGAGGTCATTTGTTTACTCATTATTCTTCACATCATGATAGTTAATCTTTCTGTATATTCATCTTCATCATCTGTTATTTTGAGCTCAGTTTTAAGCCATTTCCATTACTAAAACCAATCAAAATCATCTCTATATCTGTAATATATCTTCCAGTCTATCAAATGAGACCAAGAAATCGCAAATACAACTATAAAAAGTATACGAAAAAACACTGCAAAGTCGCTGTTTTAATCTAAAATTGCGGTTTCAGTTTTTTTTCTCTCATTATGCACTGTGTGCTGCAGGATTTGTTTTATGTGGTGCACACTTACCACATAGATGTATTCTCTCATATCTAGGCCCAAATTTGCCACTTAAAGCTTATCTGAGTGAGCTGAGCTCGTGGGGTAGAACTACGGTTTGGACCCTGAACTCAAAGCCATAGAACTACGGCACGGACCATGAAAGGGTTAAACAAAGCAAGATCCAGCATCAGCGAGGTCGAAATTTCAGTGCCCCAAGGCACTGTCCTGGCACCTTTGCTGTTTCTCATCCTCATAGCAGACATACATAAAAACACCTGTCACACTTTTGTATCATCATTTGCAGATGACACTAAAATATGCATGAAAGTTGCTATGGTAGAGAACACTGAAAAATTACAGGAAGACATAAGCAGGGTCTTCCAGTGGGCAGTGGAGAACAACATGACGTTCAATGGTGATAAGCTCCAGCTGCTTAGGTATGGAAAGAATGAAGAACTCAAAAGAAACACTGTATACAAAACTCAAGAGTGTCACCAAATAGAACGAAAGGAACACGTAAAAGACCTGGGAATAATTATGTCAGCTGACCTTTCTTTTAAAGTAGTTTGTTAGATTATGTGTTGGTGGATAAAAGGTTGATGGGTAGGCTTCAGGATGTACATGTTTATAGAGGGGCAATGGATATATTGGTTCATAGGTAGTAGGTTGGTAGACAGCAACCACCCAGGGAGGTACTACCATCCTGCCAGGTGACTGTGAAACAGAAACCTGAAACTGTTTTACATGATGGTAGGATTGCTGGTGTCTTTTTTCTGTCTCATAAACACGCTGGATAACAGGTATATCTAGCTACTTCTACTTACATGTAGGTTACACTACACACGCATGCACATGTATATATATACATACACACATCTATGTTTTTCTTCTTTTTTCTTAATAGCTCTTGTTCTTCTTTATTGTCCATGGGGAAGTGGAAAAGAATTCTTCCTCCGTAAGCCATGCGTGTCGTATAAGGCGACTAAAATGCCGGGAGCAATGGGCTAGTAACCCCTTCTCCTGTACACATTTACTAAAAAAACAAATAAGAAAAGCTTTATAAAACTGGGATGTTTGAATGTGCGTGGATGTAGTGCGGATGATAAGAAAGAGATGATTGCTGATGTTATGAATGAAAAGAAGTTGGATGTCTTGGCCCTAAGCGAAACAAAGCTGAAGGGGGTAGGCGAGTTTCAGTGGGGAGAAATAAATGGGATTAAGTCAGGAGTATCTGAGAGAGTTAGAGCTTAGGAAGGGGTAGCAATAATGTTGAAGGACCAGTTATGGAAGGAGAAGAGGGAATATAAATGTGTAAATTCAAGGATTATGTGGATTAAAATATGGGTTGGATGCGAAAAGTGGGTTATAATAAGCGTGTATGCACCTGGAGAAGAGAGGAGTGTAGAGGAGAGAGAGAGAGATTTTGGGAGATGTTAAGCGAATGTATAGGAACCTTTGAACCAAGTGAGAGAGTAATTGTAGTAGGGGACCTAAATGCTAAAGTAGGAGAAACATGTAGAGAGGGTGTGGTAGGTAAGTTTGGGGTGCCAGGTGTAAATGAAAATGGGAGCCCTTTGATTGAACTTTGTATAGAAAGGGGTTTAGTTATAGGTAATACATATTTTAAGAAAAAGAGGATAAATAAGTATACAAGATATGATGTAGGGCGTAATGACAGTAGTTTGTTGGACTATGTACAGTGGTACCTCAAGTTACGATGGTCCCCAAAATCTCCCTTTTATGTAAGTTTATTTTTTTAAATGCTTTTGTAAGTATATTTTTGGGGGTGTAAAAGGACTAGTCTATTTTACATTATTCCTTATGGGGATAAATTCGTTTGGTAATGGCACTTGAACAGCATTCTCGAACGAAAAAATATCGTAACTCGAGGTACCACTGTATTGGTAGATAAAAGACTGTTGAGTAGACTTCAGGATGTACATGTTTATAGAGGGGCCACAGATATATCAGATCACTTTTTAGTTGTAGCTAAAGTGGGAGTAAAAGGTAGATGGGATACAAGGAAAATAGAAGGAGTAAGTAAGAGAGAGGTGAAGGTTTATAAACTAAAAGAGGAGGCAGTTAGGGTAAGATATAAACAACTATTGGAGGATAGATGGGTTAGTGAGAGTGTAGGCAATGGGGATGTATGAAGTATGATGTATGAAGTAGGTTAAAGAATGTAGTGTTAGAGTGTTCAGCAGAAGTTTGTGGTTACAGGAAAGTGGGTGCGAGAGGGAAGAAGAGTGATTGGTGGAATGATGATGTAAAGAGAGTAGTAAGGGAGAAAAAGTTAGCATATGAGAGGTTTTTACAAAGTAGAAGTGATGCAAGGAGGGAAGAGTATATGAAGAAAAAAAGAGGTTAAGAGAGTGGTCAAGCAATGTAAAAAGAGAGCAAATGAGAGAATGGGTGAGATGTTATCAACAAATTTTGTTGAAAATAAGAAAAAGTTTTGGAGTGAGATTAATAAGTTGAGGAAGCCTAGGGAACAAATGGATTTGACAGTTAAAAATAGGAGAGGAGAGTTATTAAATGGAGAGTTAGAGGTATCGGGAAGATGGAGGGAATATTTTGAGGAGTTGTTAAATGTTGATGAAGACAGGGAAGCTGTAATTTCGTGTATAGGCCAAGGAGGAATAACATCTTGTAGGAGTGCGGAAGAGCCAGTTGTGAGTGTGGGGGATGTTCGTGAGGCAGTGGGTAGAATGAAAGGGGGTAAGGCAGCTGGGATTGATGGGATAAAGGTAGAAATGTTAAAAGCAGGCTGAGATATAGTTTTGGAGTGGTTGGTGCTATTATTTAATACATGTATGGAAGAGGGTAAGGTACCTAGGGACTGGCAGAGAGCGTGTATTGTTCCTTTGTATAAAGGCAAAGGGGACAAAAGAGAGTGCAAAAATTATAGGGGAATAAGTCTGTTGAGTATACCAGGTAAAGTGTATGGGAGAGTTATTATTGAAAGAATTAAGAGTAAGACGGAGAGCAGAATAGCAGATGAACAAGGTGGCTTTAGGAAAGGTAGGGGTGTGAGACCAAGTGTTTGCAGTAAAACATATAGGTGAACAGTATTTGGATAAGGGTAAAGAGGTTTTGTGGCATTTATGGATTTGGAAAAGGCGTATGATAGGAGGGCAATGTGGCAGATGTTGCAGGTGTATGGAATAGGAAGTAGGTTACTGAAAGCAGTGAAGAGCTTTTATGAGGATAGTGAGGCTCAGGTTAGAGTGTGTAGGAGAGGGAGATTATTTCCGGGAAAAGTAGGTCTTAGACAGGGATGTGTGATGTCACCGTGGTTGTTCAATATATTTATAGATGGGGTTGTAAGAGAAGTGAATGCGAGGTCTTGGCAAGAGGTGTGGGGTTAAAAGACAAAGAATCAAATACAAAGTGGGAGTTGTCACAGTTGCTTTTTGCTGCTGACACTGTGCTTTTGGGAGATTCTGAAGAGAAGTTGCAGAGGTTGGTGGATGAATTTGGTAAGGTATGTAAAAGAAGAAAATTGAAAGTGAATATAGGAAAGAGTAAGGTGATGAGGATAACAAAAAGATTAGGTGACGAAAGATTGGATATCAGATTGGAGGGGGAGAGTATGGAGGAGGTGAATGTATTCAGATATTTGGGAGTGGACATGTCAGCAGATGGGTCTATGAAGGATGAGGTGAATCATAGAATTGATGAGGGGAAAAAGGTGAGTGGTGCACTTCGGAGTCTGTGGAGACAAAGAACTTTGTCCATGGAAGTTAAGAGGGGAATGTATGAGAGTATAGTTATACCAACACTCTTATATGGGTGTGAAGCATGGGTGATGAATGTCGCAACAAGGAGAAGGCTGCAGGCAGTGGAAATGTCATATCTGAGGTCAATGTGTGGTGTGAATATAATGCAGAGAATTCGGAGTTTGGAAATTAGGAGGAGGTGCGGGATTACCAAAACTATTATCCAGAGGGCTGAGGAGGGGTTGTTGAGGTGGTTCGGACATGTAGAGAGAATGGAACAAATCTGTATAAATCTGTAGTGGAGGGAAGGCGGGGTAGGGGTCGGCCTAGGAAAGGTTGGAGGGAGGTAGTAAAAGAGGTTTTGTGTGCGAGGGGCTTGGATTTCCAGCAAGCATGCGTGTTCGTATTTGATAGGAGTGAATGAGACAAATGGTTTTTAATACTTGACGTGCTGTTGGAGTGTGAGCAAAGTAACATTTATGAAGGGATTCAGGGAAACCGGCAGGCCGGACTTGAGTCCTGGAGATGGGAAGTACAGTGTCTGCACTCTGAAGGAGGGGTGTTAATGTTGCAGTTTTATAACTGTAGTGTAAAGCACCCCTCTGGCAAGACAGTGATGGAGTGAATGATGACGAAAGTTTTTCTTTTTCGGGCCACCCTGCCTTGGTGGGAATCGGCCGATGTGTTAATAAAAAAAAAAAAATTATTTAGTTGTAGCTACAGTTAGAGTAAAAGGTAGATGGGACAAAAAGAAAATGGCAACAGCAATTAAGAGAGAGGTAAAAGTGTATAAACTAAGGGAGGAGGAAGTTAGGGTGAGATATAAGCAACTATTGGCAGAAAGGTGGGCTAGAGCAAGTATGAGTAGTTGGGGGGTTGAAGAGAGTTTGGATAATTTTAAAAATGCAGTACTAGAATGTGGGGCAGAAGTTTGTGGCTATAGGAGGGTGAGTGCTAGAAGAAAGAAGAGTGAGTGGTGGAATGAAGAAGTAAAGGGTGTGATAAAAGAGAAAAGGGTAGCTTATGAGAGTTTTTTTGCAAAACAGAAGTGTTAATAGAAGAACAGAGTATATGGAGAGTAAAAGAAAGGTGAAGAGAGTGGTGAGAGAGTGAAAAAGGAGAGCAGATGAAAGAGTGGGAGAGGCTCTGTCAAGAAACTTTGCTGAAAACAAGAAAAAAATTGTAGTGAGATAAACAAGTTAAGGAAGCCTAGGGAACAAATGGATTTGTCAGTTAAAAACAGAGTAGGGGAGTTAGTAGATGGGGAGCTGGAGGTATTGGGTAGATGGCGGGAATATTTTGAGGAACTTTTAAAAGTCTATGAAAAAAGGGAGGCAGTAATTTCATGCACTGGCCAGGGAGGTATAACATCGTTTAGGAGTGAAGAAGAGCAGCATGTGAGTGTGGGGGAGGTGCATGAGGCATTACGTAGAATGAAAGGGGATAAAGCAGCTGGAACTGATGGGATCATGACAGAAATGTTAAAAGCAGGGGATGATATAGTGTTGGAGTGCTTGGTATTTTTGTTTAATAAATGTATGAAAGAGGGGAAGGTACCTAGGGATTGGCAGAGAGCATGTATAGTTCCTTTATATAAAGGGAAGGGGGATAAAAGAGAGTGTAAGAATTATAGGGGAATAAGTTTACTGAGTATACCAGGTAAAGTGTATGGCAGGGTTATTATTGAAAGAATTAGAGGTAAGACAGAGAGTAGGATTGCAGATGAGCAAGGAGGCTTTAGAGTGGGTAGGGGATGTGTAGATCAAGTGTTTACACTGAAGCATATATGTGAACAGTATTTAGATAAAGGTAGAGAAGTTTTCATTGCATTTATGGATTTAGAAAAGGCATATGATAGAGTGGATAGGGGAGCAATGTGGCAAATGTTGCAAGTGTATGTAATAGGTAGTAAGTTACTGAAGGCTGTAAAGAGTTTTTATGAGGATACTGAGGCTCAGGTTAGGGTGTGTAGGAGAGAGGGAGATTACTTCCCAGTAAAAGTAGGTCTTAGACAGGGATGTGTAATGTCACCATGGTTGTTTAATATATTTATAGTGGTACCAACACTCTTATATGGGTGTGAAGCATGGGTTGCAAATGCTGCAGCGAGGAGGAGGCTGGAGGCAGTGGAGATGTCCTGTCTAAGGGCAATGTGTGGTGTAAATATTATGCAGAAAATTCGGGAAAGTGGAAATTAGGAGAAGGTGTGGAGTTACTAAAAGTATTTGTCAGAGGGCTGAAGAGGGTTGTTGAGGTGGTTTGGTCATTTAGAGAGAATGGATCAAAGTAGAATGACTTGAGAGCGTATAAATCTGTAGGGAAGGAAGGCGGGGTAGGGTCGTCCTAGAAAAGGTTGGAGGGAAGGGGTAAAGGAGGTTTTGTGGGCGAGGGCTTGGACTTCCAGCAAGCATGTGTGAGCGTGTTAGATAGGAGTGAATGGAGACGAATGGTTTTGGGACATGACGATCTGTTGGAGTGTGAGCAGGGTAACATTTTGTGAAGGGATTCAGGGAAACCAGTTAATTGATTTAATTGGACTTGAGTCCTGGAAATGGGAAGTACAATGCCTGCACTTTAAAAGAGGGGTCTGAGATAGTGACAGCTGGGAGGGACTTTTCTCAGCTGTCGTATCTGAGCTCCTCTGCAAAGACAGTGATTATGTATGAGTGTGGTGAAAGTGTTGAATGATGATGAAAGTATTTTCTTTTTGGGGATTTTCTTTCTTTTTGGGTCACCCTGCCTCGGTGGGAGACAGCCGACTTGTTGAAAAAAAAAAAAAAAAAAGATGGGGTTGTAAAAGAAGTAAATGCTAGGGTTTTGGGGAGAGGGGTGGGATTAAATTATGGGGAATTAAATGCAAAATGGGAGTTGACACAGTTACTTTTTGCTGATGATACTGTTCTTATGGGAGATTCTAAAAAAAAGTTGCAAAGGTTAGTGGACGAGTTTGGGAGGGTGTGTAAAGGTAGAAAGTTGAAAATGAACATAGATAAGAGTAAGGTGATGAAGGTATCAAACAATTTAAATAAAGAAAAATTGATATCACATTGGAGAGAGGGATTATGGAAGAAGTGAATGTTTTCAGATATTTGGGAGTTGACTTGTCAGCAGATGGGTTTATGAAGGATGAGGTTAACCATAGAATTGATGAAGGAAAAAAGGTGAGTGGTGCGTTGAGGTATCTGTGGAGACAAAATACGTTATCCATGGAGGCAAAGAAGGGAATGTACGAAAGTGTATGGGTACCAACACTCTTATATGGGTGTGAAGCATGGGGTTGCAAATGCTGCAGCAAGGAGACGGCTGGAGGCATTGGAGATGTCCTGTCTAAGGGCAATGTGTGGTGTAAATATTATGCAGAAAATTCGGAATGTGGAAATTAGGAGGAGGTATGGAGTTACTAAAAGTATTTGTCAGAGGGCTGAAGAGGGGTTGTTGAGGTGGTTTGGTCATTTAGAGAGAATGGATCAAAGTAGAATGACAGCAACGGCAGCAGCAGTGGCACCCAAGCTCTGTTATTTTCTTCTCCAGCCACAGCCCACCAACGCTTCTATGATGGCCTAATTGCAGTACTACTGCACTAACGCACGTAGAACCCAGAATGACTCAAGAATATCAACAGTAAGACCATCAACTCGAAAAATTATCGATACAAGTGGAGAGTGCCATTCAAACTCAAAACACAGCCCGCTGCCAGACGAGCACCTACACCAAGCTCTGAGCAACTATAGCTTCTACGTCTTATCTACAACAACCCATATACTACTATGAGACCTAATAAC
>WNWK01005157.1:53160-86165 GCA_009830355.1 Cherax destructor | reverse complement strand
AAATTCTCCTCAACAACTTTAATAGGTCCCACGGTCACAACACAAGACACAGATCACTTTTTGACATACCCCGAGTCCATAACAACCAATGTAAAAATTCTATGCACATAAAGGGCCCCAGAATCTGGAATTCATTACCAGTAAATATTAAGTTAACCTTGTCTGAAAATCAATTTAAGACTCTTCTCAAAAATCACCTACTCACCCTAAACTAAATACAGTGGTACCTCGACTTACGATGGTCCCCAAACTCACCCTTTTATGTAAGTTTATTTTTTTAAATGCTTTTGTAAGTGTAATTTTGGGGGTCTAAAAGGACTAGTCTATTTTACATCATTTCGTATGGGGATAAATTCGTTTGGTAATGGCACTTGAACAGCATTCTGGAATGAAAAAATATCGTAAGTCGAGGTACCACTGTACTCATACTGTAAACTACTTTAAAAAATGCTCAATGTTATTTTCCTTAAGATAATCTCAATTTTATATTATCATCCGCCTAAACACTTGTTACAATTTAATGTCATCATAATGTCATTTCAAGAGTATATCATCATCATATTGTAATTTGAAATAAATTATATATCTAGAATAAACTCAATCAATTTCTCTAGTATTATGTACATAGTATATAAGTCATTAGATTAAGCTGCCCCTAATGCCATGGCATGCCAGTGGCTCTCCTTGCATTTCAGTTTTATGATTGTAACTACCAATATATATGTATACTTGCAAAGAAATAAAATAATTATTTTATTTTATTTTTTACTTGGAGAGCGTATAAATCTGTAGGGGAAGGAAGGCAGGGTAGGGGTCGTCCTCGAAAAGGTTGGAGGGAGGGGGTAAAGGAGGTTTTGTGGGCGAGGGGCTTGGATTTCCAGCAAGCATGTGTGAGTGTGTTAGATGGGAGTGAATGGTTTTTGGGACCTGACGAGCTGTTGGAGTGTGAGCAGGGTAATATTTTGTGAAGGGATTCAGGGAAACCAGTTAATTGATTTAGTTGGACTTGAGTCCTGGAAATGGGAAATACAATGCTTGCACTTTAACCCTTTTGGGGTTTTGGTCGTACTAGTACGGCTTACGCCCTGGGGTTATTGACGTACTGGTACGCCTAAATTCTAGCACCCTCAAATCAAGCAGAAACAGGCTGTTAGGCCTAGATATGATAGAATGGGTCTGTGCAGTCAGTGTGCGCAGTATAAAAAAATTCCTGCACCACACAGTGCATAATGAGGAAAAAAAAACTCTGACCATGTTTTTGGTTTAAAACAGCGAATTTTGCAGTCTATTTTCATATGGTATTTATGCTTGTATTCTCGTTTTCTTAGTCTCATTTTATAGAATAGATGATATATTACAGAAATAGAGATAATTTTGACTGGTTTCACGATGAGAAGTACCTTGAAACTGAGTGCAAAGTAGCGAAAATGTTCGATTTTGGCCGATGTTCAAGAGTAAACAAATCACACCATGCGTCCAATACACATCAACTGGAGAGTCTAATATTCTTGCACAAGTGCGCTGATATTATTTATACCACTTTTACAATGATGCAGTTGTATACATAACAGTAAATCTTCTATTTTTTGTGAGAATATAAATTCAAAATGGAAAGCAAAAGTAATGTAAGAGGGGCCTGGAGATGTGACTAATGAACAGAGAAGATGTTATTTTAGTGCCAGGAATGTCTGCCTTGTTTATTCTGGACCCTATTTTGAAATTGGCATCGTTTGAAATTTGTGTGAAATTGGCCAAATTGCCATTTTCTGACCACTATTTTGGGTAGTTGAAATTGGTAAATAGGCGGTTTCTTGTACTCAATTGATAGAAGAAATGGAGTTCTAGCGAAATAGCTATAACTTTAGTAGACTGAAACATTGGAATTTGCCGAAAATAGGGCTCAAAGTGGGCGAAATCGCTGATGCGTAAATGTCATTGATACCGCTAACTTCACGAGAGCAAAACTCCGTTAGTTTTCCCTCAAATTTTGTAATTTTTGTGGCGTTATGATCGGAAACAGATTCTCTTATCATTTCATAAGAAAAAAATAATTTTTTTTTTTTCTGAATTTTTTTTTACCCTGAGAACAAATTTGGGAGAGGGCCTCTCAACCCTCAAAGGGTTAAGGAGACAGCCTCTTCAACAAGACCTCTTGATATTGGCATTCCTCGGGGAAGCGTCCTTGGCCCCCTGCTTTTCTTCCTATACATCAACAACCTTTCAAATGAATCACAACAACATAGACCTATTTACAGTGGACCCTCGGTTAACGAATACCCCGGAAATCGTGCAATTATGTAAGTATAATTTTGTAAGTTCTTGTGGAAGTGTATTTTTGGGGGTCTGAAATAGACTAACCTACGTGAAATTTTTCCTTAAGGGAGTAAATTCGTTCGGTAATGGCACTTGAGCAGACTTCAGGAGTGAAGTTTTTACGAAACTCGGGGGTCCACTGTATTCTCTTTGCTGACGACACAACTTTTGTCATCTCCCACCCAAATCCAACATCTAAAAATATCAACATGGATGACTACCAGTAAACTTATTTAACATTGACAAAACCTACATTATGTTTGGGAGCAGAGTAATGTCCAACTAAACATTATGATTAACAGTACGTTTTCTTATTACTAAATATAATGAGAGAAAATTTCTGGGTCTACTCCTTGACAGCAACTTGAAATTCAACACCCACATCCAACACACAACAAAAAAAGTGTCCAAAATTGTTGGCATCCTCTCAGATACGTTATTATGTACCACAAACAGCACTACTTACATTATACTGTTCACTGATCTACCCCTACCTCACCTATGCTATCTGTGCCTGGGAATCCACAACAGCAAATCACCTCAAGCCAATAATAACTCAGAAAAAAGTCGCAGTACAAATGATCACACAGTTCACTGCTAGACGACGCTTCCCACACCTCTTATTACTGCGCATCCTACATAAACAGAACAATTAATTCTAATATTAATCCCAACCTGAAGCACCTTTTTTTTTTTTTTTTTATAGTTGCAACAGTACCCATAGACATAATACTAGGCACAAGAATCTCTGACATACCCCATGTCCGGTTTAACCTTTGTAAAAATTCAGTGTACATGAAAGGGCCCAAAATCTGGACACCTGCCCAAAATCTCCAGAGGCACACTCTCAGTCAGCATCTTCAAAACTACTGTAAAAAAAAAAAAAAAAAAAAACTTCTCTCCCTAACATATCCCAACATCAGCTAAATATGAGAAAACCATATTCATATCCTTATTTTTCATTGTCACAAACATATGGGAAACAGTATATTCTCATTGACAATATCTGTAATCCTCACAACCATTAAAATATTGAATGTGTTTACATTATGTTAATATGATAGATTCCTCATTACCTATAATCATTATTAATCCATCCTGTAATTCTTAACCCTTTCAGGGTCCAGAGGCCAAATCTCAAAATGACAGCCAGGGTCCAAGAATTTTCAAAAATATTTTTTGTTATTTTTTCTTAGGAAATGGTAGAGAATCTTTTTCTGAAGGTAATAAAGCAAAAAAGTATGAAATTTGATGGAAAATTTATGAAATTACGCTTTCACGAATTTTGATGCATTAGCGATATTTACGCATCGGTGATTTTGCCGACTTTGACTCCCATTTTAGGCAAATTACCTTATTCCAGTCAACCAGATTCTTAGCTATTTAGCTAGTATTATTTTATCGATTGAGCACAAGAAATCGCCCAGTCAGCTGTTTCAACTACCCAATAAAGTGATCGGAAATTGGTAATTTAACACAAAGTTCAAAATATTCCAATTTCAAAATAGGATCCAGAATAAACAATGCAGGCATCCCTGGCACTAAACTAACATTTCCTCAGTTCATTAGTTACGTTTTAAGGCTTTACAAATTAATTCCATTTTTATTTTTTATTCACATAATGAATTTTTATTCACACCAAAAAATAGAAGATTTACTGTTATGCAATGTTTTAATAATTGTATAAATAATATCAGCACATTCATTAACGTATATTAGACGCACCAGCTGATGCGTATTAGACTCATGATGACATTTGTTTACTCTCGAACATCGGTAAAAATTTAACATTTCCGCTACTTTGAGCTCAGTTTCAAGCCATTTTCATTATTAAAACCAATCAACATCATCTCTATTTCTGTAATATATCTTCCATTCTATCAAATGAGACCAAGAAATCGTGAATACAACTGTAAAAAACGTTCAAAAAAAAACTGCAAAATTGATGTTTTAATCCAAAATTACGATTGCAGTTTTTTCTCTCATTATGCACTGCTTGCTGGAGGATTTGTTTTATGTGGTGCACACTTACCACATAGATGTATTCTCTCATTTTTAGGCCCAAATTTACCGCTCACAGGTTATCTGGAGAGCTGAGCTCAAGCCTTAGTTCTACGGTTTGGACTCTGGCTTCAAAGCCGTAGAACTACAGGATGGACCCTGAAAGGGTTAAAGCAATATAGCATGAACTAATAGGATATTCAATTCTCTTATTAATTGTAACTCCTAATTTTATTTTTACAATTGCTTAAGAGACTGTATATCTAAGCAATCAATTAGTTATTGCCATTTTAATCTTAAGATAGGCTTGTTTACCCAAAATACTCTGCATATTAAGGGGCTTTCCGCATTCACACCTAAATGTCATTCACCTTTGTACAAACATTGTATCGTGCTGAAATATAGAATCTTTAATCTTTAACCCTTTGACTGTTTTGGTCGTATATATACGTCTTACGAGCCAGTGTTTCGGACGTATATATACTCAAAAATTCTAGTGGCTTCAAATCAAGCGGGAGAAAGCTGGTAGGCCCACATATGAGAGAATGGGTCTGTATGGTCAGTGTGCTCTGTATAAAAAAATCCTGCAGCAAGCAGTGCATAATGAGGAAAAAAAACTCTGACCGTGTTTTTGGATTAAAATGCCGACTTTGAGGTGTATTTTCGTATAGTATTTATGGTTGTATTCTCTTTTTCATGGTCTCATTTGATAGAATGGAATATATATTACAGAAAGAGATGATTTTGATTAGTTTCATGATGAAAATGACCTTGAAATCGATTTTTGCCAATGTTCAAGAGTACACAAATTACGCCATTCGTCCAATACACGTCAACTGGTGAGTCTAATATTCTTACACAAGTGCACTGATATTATTTATACCATTTTTACAATAATGCAGTAGTCTGCATAACAGTAAATCTTCTATTTTTTGTGTGAATAAAAAATCAAAATAGAAAGCAAGAGTAATATAAGAGGGGCCTAAAGACGTGACTAATGAACAGAGAAAATCTTATTTTAGTGCCAGGAATGTCTGCATTGTTTATTCTGGACCCTATTTTGAAATTGACATCTTTTTTATTTTGCATGAAATTGGCCAAATTGCCAATTTATGACCACTTTATTGGGTAGTTGGAATCGGTAAATTGGTCGTTTCTTGTACTCAATCGATAGAACAAATGGAGGTCTAAAGAAATAGTATGAGTTTGGTCGACTGTAACAATGGAATTGGCTGAAAATAGGGCTCAAAGTCGGCGAAATCGCCGATGCGTGTATATCGCCGACATCGCTAACTTCATGAGAGCGTAATTCCATACGTTTTTTCCATCAAATTTCGTACTTTTGGTGTCATTACCATCGGGAAAAGATTCTCTTATCATTTCATAAGAAATTTTTTTTTTTTTTTCAAAAATTTTGCGACATAGAATGACAGTTTCAGAATGGGGCCTCCGACAGTCAAAGGGTTAATGTCTATCTTCTGGGCTTCACAGTATAGCCAGTTTTCCTCTTAAAAGCCTCACATATATATAGCAATTTTTTTCCTTTTACAGGTTTCACAGTGTAGCCAATATTCAGAAAAAGATTGGCTTAGCATTGGAAATTTCAGCAGACCTTCCAGAACAGTCAGTTATTGACAGGTAAGTATATATATTGCTTAATTATCACAGTAGTTAACATTCCTGAAAATTTTGTGTAAGACAAAATTGTGTTCAACAAACTGAAGAACTTGTGAGACAAATAGGGTTACATTTCTTGGACCCCAAAAATGGCAAAAAACTATTTTTTTTTATTGTAAACAAATAAAAATGATAATGTAATTGTAGTTGGTTGTTGAGATGTATTATGTTTAATGCACCAGTTAACCCCTTGAGAGTCTGTGCCATAGTTCTAGGGCTTTGAAGCTAGGGTCAGTGCAGTAGTACTACATCATGAGCTCAGCTCACTCAGATAAGCTGTGAGCAGTAAACTTGGGCCTAGATATGAGAGAATGGGTCTATGTGGTAAGTGTGCACCATATAAAAAAAAATCCTGCATCACAGTGCATAATGAGAAAAAACTGCGACCGTGTTTTTGGATTAAAACTGCAGTTTTGAAGTGTATTTTGGTATGGTTTTTATGGTTGTACAGTGGACCCCCGGTGTTCTACTGCTCCAAACTCGAACAATTATGTAAGTGTATTTTTGTAAGTGTTTTTGTAAGTGTATGTTTGGGGGTCTAAAAGGACTAAGCTAATTTACATTATTCCTTATGGGAACAAATTTGTTTGGTAACGGCACTTGAACAGCATTTTGGAATGAATTTATTATGAACACCGGGGGTCCACTGCATTTGTGCCTTTTTTTTTTTTTTTTTTTTTTTTTAGTTTCATTTGATATAATGGCAGACATATTACAGAAATAGAGATGATTTTGATTGGTTTTAGGAATGAAAATAGCTTGAAATTGAGCTCAAAGTAGTGGAAATGTTTGATTTTTCCCAATATTCAAGAGTAAACAAATCACATCAATCGTCCAATACATGTCAACTGGTGGGTCTAATGTGCATTCATGAATGCACTGATATTATTTATACAAATATTGCAATATTGCATAACAGTAAATCTTCTATTTTTTGGTTTGACTGAAAATTCTTTGTGTCAATTAAAAATCAAAATGGAATTCATATGTAAAGCCTGGAAACATAACTAATGAACAGAAGAAATGTTATTTTAGTGCCAGGAATTACCTCATTGTTTATTCTGGATCCTATTTTGAAATTTGTGTGAAATTGGCTAAATTACCAATTTCTGATCACTTTATTGTGTAGTTGAAATAGTTGATTGGGCAACTTCTTGTGCTCACTCAATAAAATAGAAGTACATACTAGCTAAATAGCTAAGAATTTGGTCGACCGGAATAATGTAATTGACCTAAAATATGAGTCAAAGAGGGCAAAATCGCTGATTCGTAAATATCACTGACTTGGCAAAATTCACAAAACTATAATTTCGTCAAATTTCTTACTTTTTGTTTTATTACCTTCAGAAAAAGATTCTCTGCCATTTCACAAGAAAGAAAACTAAAAAAAAAAAATTCTTGAACCTTGTGAAAACTTTTCAGATTGGAGGTATGGACCCTCAAGGGGTTAAGACTAAAAATGTTAGAGAAATAATATTTCTTACCTTAAATTATGGTTGCTGGTATTTGTCAGTGATTCTGAATAGAGTGGGAGGGTTGCTGTGGCCCTATTGGGCTGAGGTGGAAGGTTGTGGATTGTTTGCTGAAGTGGATGGGTGAAACTTTAGCACTTAATTTGATGGTTATACTGGAGCAGTGAGAAATTCTGTAATGTGTCTGGGTCTCTCTTTACCCTGCAATACTTTATACAGCTGATGATAAAGCTTCATGAGCTTCTCTAGGCTTCAAAAGAACATATTCACTGTAGTTGTCATATCTTGTAATGGAAATGTGTAGGGTGGTTGATGTGACCCTGTACAAAGTGTGTGTGCTCAAACATATGACAGGCTATCATCTGCTGTCAGCTATCACTTGCAAATATCAGCAAAAAATACCGTATTTTACCAGCTAAGACAAAAAAAATTACTAAATATGTCCAGGGTAATATGAATGGAAGCTATCTAAGAAAATATGAAAAAAAATATAACATCATGAGAAAAGCTTCTCAGTGTTCTGAGCATTTGTTGGTGTTATTGTTAGGTTGAGAACTGTGACAGCTCAAGAGTCAGTGTGTTCATCTCACTGCTGTGAAATTAACTACCTCAATGCTTTTGCAAATATAAACTATTTATTACATTTTAATAAATTTATTACACTAAAGGAATATAATAAAATGATTTTCCTTGCATTTTGAACAATAAAAATAGTCTGTAGAAGAGGGTGAGTCAGAGACTTGAGCATTGGAAGCTCTTAACAACCCCCACCACTACCACCACTGACAATAACAGCCACTCACATGTCCAATTTCAAGCGTTAGATTGGGCTCTGGAACCTATCAGATGTGGAAAAAAAGGATTAAAAAATTTTTTCATCTGTTGCCCCTCTTGTAAATAGATAGCCAGAAGTTAGCAGAGTAATGTGGGTTACATCCAGAGGGTGTTAGTATACCTATGATTGAAATGGGCTTTGTAATTCACTGAAGTCAGATAAGAACTCTTAGCCTGTAAATTTATTTTTTTATTTTTTATTAACACATTGGCCGATTCCCACCAAGGCAGGGTGGCCCGAAAAAGAAAAACTTTCATCATCATTCACTCCATCACTGTCTTGCCAGAAGGGTGCTTTACACTACAGTTATAAAACTGCAACATTAACACCCCTCCTTCAGAGTGCCGGCACTGTACTTCCCATCTCCAGAACTCAAGTCCGGCCTGCCGGTTTCCCTGAATCCCTTCATAAATGTTACTTTGCTCACACTCCAACAGCACGTCAAGTATTAAAAACCATATGCCTCCATTCACTCCTATCAAATACGCTCACACATGCTTGCTGGAAGTCCAAGTCCCTCGCACACAAAACTTCCTTTACCCCCTCCCTCCAACCTTTCCTAGGCCGACCCCTACCCCGCCTTCCCTCCACTACAGATTTATACACTCTCGAAGTCACTCTGTCTCGTTCCATTCTCTCTACATGTCCAAACCACCTCAACAACCCCTCCTCAGCTCTCTGGACAATCGTTTTGGTAATCCCGCACCTCCTCCTAATTTCCAAACTGTAAATTTAATTTCCAAACTGTAAATTTAATAGTGTTAAAAAGATGGCTATATCAGGGAGCATGCATTATGCAGTTATTTCAAATTGTTTTAATTTCTTAAAATGTGAGACATTGACCAGATTAATCATAACTGTTTCTTATAGAAGGATGAACAAACACTTAGTTTCCTCTGTGGAAATTTTATTTTCAGTTCTTGTTCTTATTTCCTCCATAAGCCATGTGTGTTGTAGGAGGTGACTAAAATGCTGGGAGCAAGGGGCTAGCAACCCCTTCTCTTGTATAATTGCTAAATGTAAAAAGAACACACTTTATGAAAGCATTTCTTCTTTTTTGGGTCACCCTACTTCTGTGGGAGATGACCAGTGTGTTAAAAAACAAAAGTTGACCTAATAATATAATCCTTTAAAGCTTTGTTTTTGGCATTACAGATGGTTAGGAGAACCTGTGAGAAGTGCTATTCTGCCGACCTCCATTTGGTTAACCAACAAGAAGGGGTTTCCCGTGCTCTCTCGTGCTCATCAGCTTCTTATAAAAGGGTTATTTAGACTCCACGCTCAGTTTGTTATATCTGGACCACTCCGACACCAGCACTTCAAGTTATATCAACAATATTTGGAACACATTATTAGGGTAACTATTGAGTAGTGAACAGAAAAATTGTCATCTTTGTAATAATAATGCTATTTTAAGTCAATTATTTTGTTGTCGTACGTATTTATATCTGCCATTTAACATTTCAGTATTTAATGATATATAAATTATCTTTGGGAATTTTTTTTTTTCAGGCGCAGTTAGAGGTAGATCCACTGACAGACTTTGCTCGTGGATATGAAGACTACCTACAGTGTCCATTGCAACCTCTAATGGACAATTTGGAGTCTCAGACATATGAAGTTTTTGAGAAGGATCCTGTTAAATACTCTGAATATGAGCAAGCCATGTATATGGCTATTTGTGATAAAATTTCCGAAGAAGAAAAGGATACAAAAGAGATGTATGTACTCTAGTACTGTAGCTTGTTTGCACTGAATATTGTGTGCACTAGCTCACTATGGATGAGGTTAAAGACAAAGAGTACACATAATACTTGTACTTGCTGCTACAAATACTGCAAACTTGATTATTAATTAGGCTGTCTTATACATAACATGGATGATAGGAATGTTAGTGCTATAGGAATATTGCAGTAGTTATAAGTGTAGATAGTTCACTGATTTTGTTGGATAACTTGTTCAGACAAATCAACCACAAAATAGCTATATTAATGGCCAACAGGCAAATACTTCTTGAATATTCTTGGAGAACATTTTAAAGAAATTAATATTTAATGTTCGAGAGAGAAAGAGATGAGCATTAGAACATGTAAAATGTAGCTTATGAAGAGTTACAAAGAATACAAATGCAAGTACAGTGGTCCCTCAGTTTTCGCCGAAAATTCGTTCCAGAATGCTGCTCAAGTGCCATTACCGAACGAATTTACTTCCTTAAGAAATAATGTCACGTAGATTAGTCTATTTCAGACCCTCAAAAATACACTTGCAACAGCACTTAGGAAAATACACTTACATAAATGTTCGAGTTTGGAGATGCACAAAAACCGAGGGACCACTGGTTTAATGCTATCTGCATTAGATCACTTCCAGTCAGCTTCAAGTAGTGAACAAAAATCGTACGTGTCAGGCTGGTAACAGCAACAACAACAACTGGTTTGTTTACAAAACTCCCTCCCGAACCTTCATAAATAATCCGTTCCAAAGGGCGCTCCGAACACCGAATATTACGAACTCCGAATCTATTTTCCCCATAAGAAATAATGGAAATAATATTAATCCGTTTCAGACACCCAAAAGTATTAAAATAAAATATTTTTGTACATTAAATATACATTAAATTACACAGAAAAAAAATGAGACATGAAGAATAAAACAATAATATGTCACTTACCTTTATTGAAGAGTTGTTGATGTGTGGAAGACGGGAGGAGGGGAGAGGATGGAAGAGTTGCTTTTGTTTGGAAGGGGAATCTCCTTCCATAAAGACTTCAGGTACCAAGTCCTTTCCCTGGGTTACTTCCCTTCTTTGTTTTTTAATGCCACTAGGACCAGCTTGAGAATCACTGGACCCCTGTTGCTCAAAAAAGTGTTCCAGAGAGTTCTATTTCTGGCAAATGTTTGGAATTGTGCCGGCGACAGGGGTGTGTGTTTGGGGACAGGACAAGATAGTACAAATAAAAATATTTATTTCATTGCTAGTTTACATCGGTTTTGTTATTACAATTATAAATTGAAGTGCAAGGAGAGCCACTGACATGCCATGGTATTAGGGGCAGCTTAATCTAATGGCTTATAGACTATGAACATAATATTAGAGAAATTGAGTGAATTTGTTTTATTAGATCGTTCAAATTATAATATGATGATAATACATTGTTCAAATAACAATATGGTGATATTATATTGTAACAAGTGTTTAGTAGGATGGTAATTTAATAGTAAAAATTGAAATTATCTTAAGGAAAATAACATTGAGCATTTTTTAAAGTAATTTACATTATGAGTATTTAGTTTAGGGTGAGTAGGTGGTAACATAATAGTAAAAATTGAAATTATTTTATAGGAAAATAACATTGAGCATTTTTGAAAGCAATTTACAGTATGAGTATTTACTTTAGGGCAAGTAGGTGGTTTTTGAGAAGAGTCTTAAATTGATTTTCAGACAAGGTTATTTTAGTAGTGAATTCCTTTAATATTCCGCTAATATCATCTATACGGCTTATTTATCTATCACAATTCATCTAATATGGCATAATAAACAATATTAATAACATAGAAACATGACATATACTCTAGAATGAATAAAATATCATTACGAATCTGAGGACTGGTGTTGTGGTGTTTGTTGTTGGGTGTATAAGGGCCACTGAAAGATGTGCCTTAAATAGTGATGGCCTATATAACTCCAACAACATTGGAAGAGTTAAGTTTCGTGTCGTCATTTTTCTATCGCTTAATCACTGAACTTATTTGCTACACTTTATTGCTGGCTGGCACTATAGCCTTTATCAACTCCTGCTGTTTTAGTATCATAACATATCGTAGAATCACTGAATCACTTAAGAAGACATTCTCCCCTCTCAGCCCTTTACCAAAGGCCTGGCACTAGGACCTTTCTTGGAGCCCATGGTGGCTTATTTAGCAGTTGCAAGCACTAAAAACAATGGAATAATGACAAATTGTATGGTATGAATGCGTGGGTGGCAGTCACTCGCTGGTAAACAATGGCACACTGACTCTGAATGGAGTGTTGGGCCCGCTCGGGCCACGCGTATGTGTTCGAGACGAATTACTAACTCCGAGCGGATCAACGAACACCGAACCAATATTTTTCCAAAAAAATGTCACGAACTCTGAATTTTACAAACTCCGACGCCTACGAACTCCGGGGGTTCACTGTATACAGGTACAGTGGACCCTCGGTTATCGGCCATAATCCGTTCCAGAAGCTCGGCCTAACACCGAAATGGTCGATAACCGAATTAATATTTTCATAAGAATTTATGTAAACAAACAAATTTTATTTCCTTGCAAGTTTACATTGAGGTTATGTAATTACAGTGGACCCCCGGTTTACGTAATTAATTTGTTCCAGAATGCTGTTCCAGTGCCGTTACCAAACGAATTTGTTCCCATAAGGAATAATGTAAATTAGATTAGTCCTTTTAGACCCCCAAAAATACACTTACAAAAGCACTTACAAAAATACACTTACATAATTGTTCGAGTTTGGAGCAGTACGTAAACTGGGGGTCCACTGTACAATAATGAGTTGCAGTGCAAAGAGAGCCACTATCATGCCATGGCATTATGGGCAGACTAAATTTAATGGCTTCCAGACTACAGTGGACCCTCGCCATTCGAATTTAATCCGTTCCAGGAGCTTGTTCTTAACGTGAAATGTTCGAAAGGCAATTTAATTTTTCCCATAAGAAATAATGGAAATAGAATTAATCCGTTCCTGCTGTCAGGAGGCATGACAAAATAGTACTTCACTGTGAAGCTATTATCAACTCGACAGCTTATTTATCTATCACAATTCATCTAATATGACATAATAAACAATATAAATAACATAAAAACCTGATATACACTCTAGAATGAATAAAATATGTATGTCATTACGAATGTGGTGGCTGGGAAGGATGGTGGTGGCGAGCATTCTCGCTACAGCTGTGAAAACATCTTCCCATTCTTTCCTCCTTCAGACGTGTTAGTATAAGAGAAAACGGAGTTTTAATGCTATCTGCATTAGATCACTTCCAGTCAGCTTCAAGTAGTGAACAAAAATCGTACGTGTCAGGCTGGTAACAGCAACAACAACAACTGGTTTGTTTACAAAACTCCCTCCCGAACCTTCATTTAATCTTGTTTACTCACCACTGCCTCTACCACCACTGCCTCTACCACCACTGCCTCTACCACCACTGCCTCTACCACCACTGCCTCTACCACCACTGCCTCTACCACCACTGCCTCTACCACCACTGCCTCTACCACCACTGCCTCTACCACCACTGCCTCTACCACCACTGCCTCTACCACCACTGCCTCAACCACCACTGCCTCAACCACCACTGCCTCAATCACCACTGCCTCAACCACCACTGCCTCAACCACCACTGCCTCAACCACCACTGCCTCAACCACCACTGCCTCAACCACCACTGCCTCAACCACCACTGCCTCTCACCACTGCCTCTACCACCACTGCCTCTCACCACTGCCTCTACCACCACTGCCTCTCACCACTGCCTCAACCACCACTGCCTCTCACCACTGCCTCTCACCACTGCCTCTACCACTGCCTCTACCACTGCCTCTACCACTGCCTCTACCACTGCCTCTCACCACTGCCTCTCACCACTGCCTCTACCACCACTGCCTCTCACCACTGCCTCAACCACCACCATAAACATGCAAGATTTCAGGTACATCTTGCTACTTCGACTTACACTTAGATCACACTACACATTCATGTACAAGCATATATATACTCACCCCTCTGGGTTTTCTTCTAATTTTTTACTAGTTCTTATTTCCTCTTATCTCCATGGGGAAGTGGAATAGAATTCTTCCTCCGTAAGCCATGCGTGTCGTAAGAGGCGACTAAAATGTCGGGAGCAAGGGGCTAGTAACCCCTTCTGTATATATTACTAAATGTAAAAGGAGGAACTTTCGTTTTTCCTTTTGGGCCACCCTGCCTCGGTGGGAAACGGCCGATGTGTTGAAAGAAAGAAAGAAGAACAAGTTTGTGGGAATCAAACATGCAAGCTCTGTAATTTAGGTTATAATATCCACTACATTCGCTTTGTTTGGCGCGGATGCGGATTTTTTTTTTTTTTTTTTTTTTAACACATCGGCCGATTCCCACCAAGGCAGGGTGGCCCGAAAAAGAAAAACTTTCATCATCATTCACTCCATCACCGTCTTGCCAGAGGGGTGCTTTACACTACAGTTAAAAACTGCAACATTAACACCCCTCCTTCAGAGTGCAGACACTGTACTTCCCATCTCCAGGACTCAAGTCCAGCCTGCCGGTTTCCCTGAATCCCTTCATAAATGTTACTTTGCTCACACTCCAACTCACACTCCATTCACTCCTATCAAATACGCTCACGCATGCTTGCTGGAAATTTAAGCCCCTCGCACACAAAACTTCTTTTACCCCCTCCCTCCAACCTTTCCTTGGCCGACCCCTACCCCGCCTTCCCTCCACTACAGATTTATACACTCTTGAAGTCATTCTGTTTCGTTCCGTTCTCTCTACATGTCCGAACCACCTCAGCAACCCCTCCTCAGCCCTCTGGATAATAGTTTTGGTAATCCCGCACCTCCTCCTAATTTCCAAACTCCGAATTCTCTGCGGATGCGGATATTTATTTAATCGTAATTGCGGATGCGGATGTCTCATTTAGAAAAAATACGGATGCGGATGTAAGAATTTGTGTGGATGTTCCAGGGATGCGGATACAGATATCCGATACATCCCTCCCTTGAATTCTTGAACAAATATTTCAGCTGCACATTTGTCAGAACTTGCAGCCTCACCATGCCTTACAACACTGTGTATGCCACTGTGCTTCTTAAATCTCAAACCAGCCTTTGCTGGCCCTAAATTCACTACCAGCAGCACTTGTTCCAGGAGTTTTCTTCTCAAGATCCTCATGCAACTGCCTTGCCTTCTCACAAATAATAGACTCCATAACACTGTCTCCCACTATTTCTTTTTCCTTAATCCACAATAACAATAACTTTTCCATATTTTCCATTATTGGTGACCTTTGTTTCATTAGAATAGTTACTCCTTTCGCAACATTAGCATCCTTGATTTTTTCTTTCTTTGCCAGGATGGATGTAATTGTTGATTTGTTTTTCCCATACATCCTGGCAAGTTCCAGCACCCGCATACCACTCTCTTATTTTTCAATCAATTCTCGCTTAAATTCCATGGGGTTTCTCACTTTCTTTACCACATGAACTTTACTAAGAACTTTCTTTGGAGCCATGGTTACTTATTTCGCAGTTGCACTGACAAAAAACCACGAAAAACAAGTGGAATGTTTGGATGAATGAGCAGAAGCTTCCTCACGCACTGAGAGACCCAGGCAAACTGAAGCGCAAGTGGCCCCAGCCGGCAGAAGGACGCGTCCCATACGGCCGATCACCGAGTTGGCCGGTATCAGGAACGGCCGATAACCGGGGGTCCACTGTAATATGGTTTACATGTAATAAAATATTGTTAGACACAAGAGAAAGCCACTAGCAGGTGGTGCATTTCGGGCAGACTAATCTTAATGCTTAAAGATTGCTTTCAAACTAGATGTAGGTTATTAACCCTTTCACTGTTATTCCCGTAATATTACGGCTTGCAAGCCAGTGTTGATCCTGTAATACTACGCCAAAATTCTAGCCGCTTCAAATCTGGCGGAAGAAGGCTGGTAGGCCTACATGTGAGAGAATGGGTCTGTGTGCGCAGTATTAAAAAAATCGGGGAGGCCGCAGTGCATTGTGGGAGTGCCAGTTCAGTACACCTTGTTCACCATGTCTAGTGGTAAGGAATACCTCACTTCCCGGTGAATTGGGACTCTTCTTTTCCTAAGTGATAGTTCTAACACAGATGGAAGTGTCAGTGAAGATGAATTTCATGGTTTTGAGGAGTTTGTGACTGTAAGCAATGCCCAGGATACCAGAAATAGTGCTAAAACCCAAACGACCATCAACCTTCCACCTCTGGTGTTGGGCCATCTCATTCATGTTCAGTTGTACCACAGCAAAAGAGGAAACTCATATTTTCCCATGTCTCAAAGAATAAGTAAGTAAGTAAGCTTATTCAGGTATACAGTTACAGTGGACCCCCCAAGTATCAGCTACCCTGAGTATCAGCCGACTCGTGTTTCGGTCGCTTATTTCAGCCCAATTTTGGCCCAACTATCAGCCATTTCCCGAGTTTCGGCCTGCGTACCAGATCTGTCTGCCTGCCCGCGCTTGAGCACATCCCCGCACAGGAGTCATGAGTCAGTCTAGCTTTATTTATCACAATAAATTCATTGTGTTTAGTGCTTGTTTATTGATTGTAACTGTGAAATTAGCCACCATGGGCCCAAAGAAACTTCATAGTGGCAGCCCTTTGGTAAAGAAAGTGACAAACACGATAGAATTGAAGATAGAAATTGTAGCAAAGTACCAAAGTGGAGGAGGAAGAGAGGGGAGAATGTGTCTTCTTCAGTGATTCACTGATTCTACAATGTGTATGATACTAAAGCAGCATGAGTCGATGAAGGCTATAGCACCAGCCAGCGATAAAGTGTAGCATTAACAGTGTAACAAGTAAGTTAAGCGATTAAGCGATACAAAAATGATAACTCGAAACTTAACTCCTACATTGTTGTTTGAGGAATATAGGGGCACTGAGACCAACGCCGCCCTCTGCCACCATCTCTTGCAAGGCAAGTGTAAATATTTCTTATATATATAAATTACTAAATTGTAAATATTTCTTATTTATAAATTACGTACATTGTTTCAGTGTGAATTAGTGGTTGTGGCCTGCTGCCGCCACCACCATCAGTATATGTACGGCTTATGGTCAGTGGACCTCACAAACCAGTCCTCACATTCGTAATGACATATTTTATTCATTCTAGAGTATATATCATGTTTCTATGTTATTAATATTGTTTATTATGTCATATTAGATGAATTTTAGTAAACTTACTTACTGCTATAAATAATAACAGATGTACACCTTACTCTAGGTAGTAGGTTGGTAGACAGCAACCGCCCAGGGAGATACTACCGTCCTGCCAAGCGAGTGTAAAACGAAAGCCTGTAATTGTTTTACATGATGGTAGGATTGCTGGTGTCTTTTTTCTTTCTCATAAACATGCAAGATTTCAGGTACAGTGGACCCCCGAGTAACGGTCTGTCCGAATAACGTTTTTTTTGTGTAAAGGTTACCTTTTTCGGTCAATATTTTTCTCGTGTAGTGGTTTTTACTTGTGTAGTGGTCCATACCAGACCTGTCCGCCTGCCTGCGCTTGCACGCCTCGCCATGCAGGACGCCAGTCTAACGTTGTTTACACTTGAGTGAACAATACCCAGTGCACTCTTTCAAACATTTCACAATAAATTTATTCTGTTTATTGGTGGTTTAGTGATTCTCACTGTGAAATAAGTCACCATGGGTCCAAAGAAGCTTCCTAGTGGCACCCCAGTGGTAGCAGGCATGCAGGTAGTGTAGCAGGCATGCAGGGAGTGTAGCAGGCATGCAGGGAGTGTAGCAGGCATGCAGGGAGTGTAGCAGGCATGCAGGGAGTGTAGCAGGCATGCAGGGAGTGTAGCAAGCATGCAGGGAGTGTAGCAGGCATGCAGGAAGTGTAGCAGGCATGCAGGGAGTGTAGCAGGCATGCAGGGAGTGTAGCAGGCATGCAGGAGTGTAGCATTCATGCAGGAGTGTAGCAGGCATGCAGGGAGTGTAGCAGGCATGCAGGGAGTGTAGCAGGCATGCAGGGAGTGTAGCAGGCATGCAGGAAGTGTAGAAGGCATGCAGGGAGTGTAGCAGGCATGCAGGGAGTGTAGCAGGCATGCAGGGAGTGTAGCAGGCATGCAGGGAGTGTAGCAGGCATGCAGGGAGTGTAGCAGGCATGCAGGGAGTGTAGCAGGCATGCAGGGAGTGTCAGCCCGGCATGCAGGGAGTGAGCAGGCATGCAGGGAGTGAGCAGTGCAGAGTGCAGCAGGCAGCGAGTAGCAGGCATGCAGGGAGTGTAGCAGGCATGCAGGGAGTGTACAGGTCAGGAGTGCAGGCATGCAGGGAGTGTAGCAGGCATGCAGGAGGTGAGGCATGCAGGAGTGCAGGCATGCAGGGAGTGTAGCAGGCATGCAGGGAGGTAGCAGGCAGCAGGGAGTGTAGCAGGCAGCAGGAGTGTAGCAGGCATGCAGGGAGTGAGGCAGGGCATGCAGGGAGTGTAGCAGGCATGCAGGGAGTGTAGCAGGGATTGCAGGGAGAGTGTAGCAGGCATGCAGGCAGTGTAGCAGGCATGCAGGGAGTGTAGCAGGCATGCAGGGAGTGTAGCAGGCATGCAGGGAGTGTAGCAGGCATGCAGGGAGTGTAGCAGGCATGCAGGGAGTGTAGCAGGCATGCAGGGAGTGTAGCAGGCATGCAGGGAGTGTAGCAGGCATGCAGGGAGTGTAGCAGGCATGCAGGGAGTGTAGCAGGCATGCAGGAGTGTAGCAGGCATGCAGGGAGTGTAGCAGGCATGCAGGGAGTGTAGCAGGCATGCAGGAGTGTAGCAGGCATGCAGGGAGTGTAGCAGGCATGCAGGAGTGAGCAGGCATGCAGGAGGTAGCAGGCATGCAGGGAGTGTAGCAGGCATGCAGGGTGTAGCAGGCATGCGAGGAGCGGCATGCAGGAGTGTAGCAGGCATGCAGGGAGTGTAGCAGGCATGCAGGAGTGTAGCAGGCATGCAGGGAGTGTAGCAGGCATGCAGGGAGTGTAGCAGCAGGAGGTGCGGATGCAGGAGTGTAGCAGGCATGCAGGGAGGTAGCAGGCATGCAGGGAGTGTAGCAGGCAATGCAGGGCATGGGTGAGCAGGCATGCAGGGAGTGTAGCAGGAAGGAGAGTGGGATCCCTTCCAAATATAACCCTCACCCTGTCCTTCTCCCTATCTTCCAGATGCCAGCAACTCTCTTCAATAAAGGTAAGTAAATGTTATTTATTGTGTTATTTATTATTTATGTATTTATTATTATTTTGTGTTAATAATGTTAGTTTGTGTATGTAAAACTAGTATTTATTCTTTAAAAAAATGAATTTTTTGTGAATATTTTTGGGTGGAACGGATTAATTGTATTTACATTATTTCTTATGGGAAATAAGGTTTCGAGTTTCGAATTTTTCGTGTTGAGGTCTAGCTCCTGGAACGGATTAAGACCTATAGTCGAGGGACCACTGTATGTCTTGTTACTTCTACAGTGGACTCCCGAGTAACGTAAAAACTTCATTCCAGAAGCCTGCTCAAGTGCCATTACCGAACGAATTTACTCCCTTAAGGAATAATGTCACATAGGTTAGTCTATTTCAGACCCCCAAAAATACACTTCCACAAGCACTTACAATATTATACTTACATAATTGTACAATTTCCGGGGTGTTCGTTACTCGGGGGTCCACTGTACTTACACTTAGGTCACACTACACATTCATGTACCAGCATATATACACACACCCCTCTGGGTTTTCTTCTATTTTCTTACTAGTTCTTGTTCTTATTTCCTCTTATCTCCATGGGGAAGTGGAACAGAATTCTTCCTCCGTAAGCCATGCGTGTCGTAAGAGGCGACTAAAATACGGGGAGCAAGGGGCTAGTAACCCCTTCTCCTGTATATATTACTAAATGTAAAAGGAGAAACTTTCGTTTTTCCTTTTGGGCCACCCCGCTTTGGTGGGAAATGGCCGACATGTTGAAAGAAAGAAAGAAAAGATGAATTGTGATAGATAAATATGCCGTAGAGTTTATATTAGTGTTGTATTGAAGGGCTATCTTGTCCTGCCTCCAAACAAACTCTCCTGCCTCTCTCATATGCCAACAAGTGTCTTCAGTAAAGGTAAAACTGATTCAAATGTTCATTTATCCATTAAAGTTAGTGCTTTATATTTATTTCTTATTGTTTTCTGTATGAATTTTTGGTGAATATTTTTGGGTGGAAACGGATTAATTGTATTTACATTATTTCTTATGGGAAATATTAGTTCGACTTTTGGCCAGTTCGAGTTGAGGCCTAGCTCCTGGAACGGATTATGGCCGATACTTGGGGGTCCACTGTACATAGATTATCATACATTGCAGCATATGTGTAGAGAACCTAGGATAAACCAAAAAAGTCAAACAAAGTGACTTATTTCCATGTGGGTTGTGTGGAAGACAGCATGGTTTGTGGGGAAGATGGCATAGTTGGTGGGGAAGGGAGTGTGGGTTTGTGTAAACAAGTTTTGTAAACAATATGATGATAATATTTGTGCGGTTATTGTGTTGCATACAACGAGTGGATATATATAGTACATTATGCATTATATTGGTCTCAGGGCACAAAAGTTACTTGAAAAAAAATAAAATATTAGAAAAGAAAAGAAAAAATAGAATAAAAGTAAAAATAATATTACCAAGTGAGCGGCAGTCGCAGATGTTGCCGTAAGCAGTTCACTTTGTCATCTTCACGCCTCTGTATCTCGTAAGTACTGATCGCAAAAAAAAAAAAATCTTTTAAAACAATCAGAAAAATATTCTTAAGATTTTGGTAAGATTTTTTTTTTTTCGACACTGAGAGCAGGTTTTTAATCAGGGCTCTTGACAGTGAAAGGGTTAAGTAGGAATTTTTAAATATGCAAAAAAGAGAGGTAGCTAAATGAAGCATAGTACAATTTTAAGTATGCATTAATACCTCAGACTGATTCAGTGATCTTCTGTTAAGCAGGATTTCTTAAGCAGTTTCAAACTGACTCATTGTCCTCAGTGTATGGAACAGTTGAAAGAGATGGTGAAGATACAGGAAGTTAATTAGTTTCAGTTGAAATATAATGGAACAAAATGGGTAATTAATTTTCTATGAATCAGGAGCATGAAAGAGAACATTGGCAAAATTGTACTGAGATTTGAAGCTTCAAGGTGTGTAAAATGTGCTGCAAGCAATTAATAATAGGCTGAGTTGCCTCAGATTTTATACATACTTGTATAGAATATTTTACTTCATTATATACCTTTCCTGTTTTTTTTCTTATTACAGTGTATTTATTAAAAGATTATCTCAAAACAAAAACAAAAATTTAGTTCCTAAGTAATCTTATTCATAACACTGTCAAGCTTATGTGAATTACATTTTCTTTGTACTCAGTATACTGATGGTTGTGGGTGCTGGTCGTGGACCTCTTGTGAGGAGAGCGTTGGCGGCAGCAAAGGGAGCTCAAAGAAAAATAAAAGTATATGCTGTAGAGAAGAATCCTAATGCTGTGGTCACATTACAAGCACAACAGGATGAAGACTGGGGTGACCAGGTATTATAGGCACTCTTGTGCCACTTCCACGTATGTAATGCAAAAATCTATATTTGCTGCCTTAAATCCATGCTATGTATATTGTATTACTTTTCATGGCAGTGCATGGGAGGGAGGGAGGGAAAGCCTTGATGCTGGTGAACTGTTCTTGTGCTTGAGTCTAGCACTTCCAAATGAACATATTAATAATTTGTTGTGTTACATATGTGTACAAGTGATAATGCTTTATCACAATACATCTTGACATTTATATTTGTGTACAGGTAACTGTGGTTTCATGTGACATGAGAGAATGGGATGCACCAGAACAAGCTGACATCCTGGTCTCTGAATTACTAGGTTCTTTTGGAGATAATGAGCTTTCCCCAGAATGTCTTGATGGTGCTCAAAAATTTTTAAAAGGTACTGTCAAGCCTCTGTTTACATTACATCCTTAATTGCTAAATTCAGTCTTTTTGCTGAAGAGGTTATAATAATTATAAACTGCTGCTTGCTCCCTCCCTTCTCTCCTTTCCTCTGTTCATCACAACTCTTATTTCAATCATTGATTATGTGAGGAATATTAGTTTATTTTATATAACTAAAATTAACATGAATTAAGTAGTTAATATTGACAGTCATTATAGTTGTCAGTCTTGCAGCAGTGAGATGGACACAAGAGACCTTTGGACCTTCACAATCCTTAGACTCAACAATAACTACTTTTTTCAATCTTTACTCATTTTTCTTATTTTTAGGATGTCTTCTGGCGAGTAATATATAGTATTGTCACTAATGTTGGAGGTGATGGCAGGTTATAGTTGTAGAACTGGCTATCACTTCGTTGTATAGGTATTGTATAGGGTCACATCGACCCTCTCCACTTGTTTCCAAATCAACAACCACTATCTATATTTTAAGGCATGGAAAACTGATTTTTCATTAATTCCAAACATACACAAAAATTATTTGATATTTATGAAATTCCCTGGAATGCATAGTAAAATCATAAGATAAGAGCATAAGAATGGAGGAACATTGCAACAGGGCTACTGGTCTATATAAGGCAGGTTCTTCTCAAAACCAACCATTTCCATCCACCTACTTGTCCAACCTTTTTCCAAAGCTACCCAAGCATTCAAGGCCAGATTTAGACCTTGCGGGGCCCGGGGCACTTAAGGTTTGGGGCCCCTCAACATGGAAATTAAATTGAATTACAAATAAGAAATGAATTAAAATGACTGATAAACAGCAGTTTTCGAAAAAAATATCTTAGGTTTCGAAGAAGACATCTGATTTTATTTTTCTCAATTTTATTGACTTTAAGAATAACTTTGACTATAATTTTCAGTTTGTAATATATTCTAGTGATGTTTCGGATATCCGAATCCGCATCCGCAGAACATCCGCACAATTTCTTACATCTGTATCCGCATCCGTATTTCACTGCAAACAGATATCTGCATATACATCCGCATCCAAAACCCGTGGAGCATCAGCACAATTTCTTACATCCGCATCAACATCCGCACAATTTCTTACATCCTCATCTGCAGAATGAGTAAGTAAGACATTCGTATACACATCTGCATCCGCAGATATCTAAATTTTCACATCTGATACATCCCTAATATATTCCATCTACACTATATAATAATTACTGATGTGTATTTATTTATATCTTTGGTGTCACGCTTTCGGTATCTATATACAGTGGACCCCTGCTATTCGAACGGCTCGGCAGTTGAACAAATCGTCATTAGAACAAGAAAATCAATATCGTCATGTGAACAAAATATCACGATTCGAACAAGTGTGTCCATCACTTGTCTGCCCAGGCGCTTGGAGAGCCAGTCCCTCGTTGTTTACACTCGAGAGAACAATACCCTGCACGCTCATCCAGACATTTCACACTTAATTATAATTGTTTGGAGTTTGTTCATTAAGTGTGAGGCAGTGGTGGTAGGCAGGGGCAGTGGTGGAGAGGCAGTGGTGGGAGAGGCAGTGGTGGTTGAGGCAGTGGTGGTTGAGGCAGTGGTGAGAGAGTGGTTGAGGCAGTGGTGGTGGGCAGGAGGAGCAGTGGTGGTTGAGGCAGTGGTGGTTGAGGCAGTGGTGGTTGAGGCAGTGGTGGTTGAGGCAGTGGTGGTTGAGGCAGTGGTGGTTGAGGCAGTGGTGGTTGAGGCAGTGGTGGTTGAGGCAGTGGTGGTAGAGGCAATGGTGGTAGAGGCAGTGGTGGTTGAGGCAGTGGTGGTTGAGGCAGTGGTGAGAGGCAGTAGTGAGAGGCAGTGGTGAGAGGCAGTGATGAGTAAACAAGATTAAATGAAGGTTCGGGAGGGAGTTTTGTAAACAAACCAGTTGTTGTTGTTGCTGTTGCCAGCCTGACACGTACGATTTCTGTTCACTACTTGAAGCTGACTGGAAGTGATCTAATGCAGATAGCATTACAAACTCCGTTTTCTCTTATACTAACACGTCTGAAGGAGGAAAGAATGGGAAGATTTTTTCACAGCTGTAGCGAGAATGCTCGCCACCACCATCCTTCCCAGCCACCACATTCGTATTGACATACATATTTTATTCATTCTAGAGTGTATATCAGATTTTTATGTTATTTATATTGTTTATTATGTCATATTAGATGAATTGTGATAGATAAATAAGCTGTCGAGTTGATAATAGCTTCACAGTGAAGTACTATTTTGTCATGCCTCCTGACAGCAGGAACGGATTAATTGTATTTCCATTATTTCTTATGGGAAAAATTAAATCGCCTTTCGAACATTTCACGTTAAGAACAAGCTCCTGGAACGGATTAAATTTGAATGGCGAGGGTCCACTGTATATATTTTCTTGCATAATTTTTCCAGTCTGCAGCAAATCGCCAAATTTACAAACCAAACATTACATAAGTAACTGGAATTAGCAAACCATACATCACATTTATGCATCACATGATCACACTGCAATATCTACAAAAAGTATTTCCTTCTACACTTAGCATCTGCCATTGCCTAGCACTAAAAGCGGTTGACGAACACACAGACACATATATAGCCCCAGGCCACCAATTGACTCATTGGTCATTGACCTCTACACTGACACTAACCAGAAATAGCCTTCTAAAGTCAACATAGCCAATCAAAACCATACACGCAAAAGCTACCTCACACACGCACATACATACGTGTGCGCGCACCCAGGTCACCTCTGACCTCATGGTCTGGTCATTTACCTCTAAACTGATGCTAACCAGAAATAGTTAAGTCAAGTTATTCAAAGGGAGAGGGGGTGGGGTGCACCCTTTCTATTTTCTGATGCCCCCACACACACTTTATTTGTTAATTCTTTTTATTAATCAAACTAATTTTTTTATTATTATTTTTTGTTATAAAGGAAGTCCTTCGTCTGGGGGCCCCTCTGGCAGGGGGACCTGGGGCAGTTGCCCCTTTTGCCCCCTTATAAATCTGGCCCTGCAAGCATTTGCTTCAATACTTCAGGTACTAATCAAACCCAGCCCTTTTCACTCATACCGTAGGTCAGGTTAGGTTCCAGGCTATCGTCGGAAAGCAGACCACCATTTTTTTCCATTTATAAATGCATATAAATGCCAGACAACAAGTTTACACTAACTTATATTAAGTTAGTAATAGAACTAGGCATTAAAAAACACAAAAAGTAAAATACATACACAGTACATTCATTACTTACCTTAAAATATTTGTAGTCTTAATGTAGGTCGAGAGATGAGTAGTACAGTGGTACCCCGGTTTATGTACAGTAGACAGTCATTTAGCACGAGATTATGTAACACGTTAGGGGTATTACACGATTGAAGAATTGCGGCACATTATTATCTAACACGACGTAAAAATGATATTACACAGTTCGTGAGAGGGGAAAAAAATTTGAGCGTACGGTCGCCTGCGGTGGGTTAAACCATTGAGTCAGTGGGGGGTCCTACTGAGGGTGGCTATGACTCACATCAAGTGTTTAAGGGGCAGTAACACCTGTCTCCGAGCGCGAATAAAAAAAAATCGAAAAATTATGAAAATTGAGTTAATCTTATAGAAAAATAGCTTAACTCTCTGGCTACACAATGGTACAAGACTCAATGTAATACGACGTTTCTACAAGGAATTATAGTCATTTATATCATGTATGGTGACGGCGATGTGCGCAGATCGCCTGCTCTCAGCCCGTATATTTTTAGAATTTTTTTCCATTTTTTTTCTTTACTGTTTCGTGTATTATTCATTCTAATGGTGTAATTTACGATTTGGCATCATATGAGAGTGGGCGGAGCTTATACGTAGTCTACCAGCCAATCAGGAACGATCTGGGAATATTTGCTGACGTCAGCAGAATTCCCACTCTGAGAGCACCATATATTATTTCATTATTATGCTAATATCAATTCTACGGCTTATTTATCTATCACAATTGATCTAATATGAAATAATAAACACTATAAATAACATATAAACATGTTATATGCTCCAGCATGAATAAAAATGAGCTCTAATATAGTGCGGTCTCTATCAGCAATATGAGTATAAAATGATTCCCTTCCCATAACATTTTCTTTGGCCTGTGAGTAAGAGAAAACGGTGTGTAGAGGCTAACTACACTAAAACATTAGTTTTACAAAGAAAACATTGAAACAAGTGATTTTTCAAAAAAAAAATTCCCGAGGCGGGTGGCCGGCGCCGCTCCAGGCACTTTCCAGGCGAATATCTCGGAAGTAAGTTATTGACTTATTTTACTTTGTGGAGTTTTTACTGTTTGATTAAATTAAATAATATTCACAGGAATGGTAAAATATGATTGTTCTTATTTTTAAGAACGCACTTTTGTAAATATTCCAAATATTTTGGGATTTATTTGGGATTAAAGGGCATATTTTTTTCAACATTCAAACAGTTACATGCTTTATTTTTTTGTGGAATAAAGATAAGATGTTTACAGGAAAGTACATCGTCAAAAAATCGTATTAGCATTGTTCTTTCGGTACCAAGTCTCAAAACAACCTTACGTAGTGACATATAGGATCGGGATCCTGCCAAACGTCCTGACATGAGATTTTCAGTAAATATTTTTTTTTTCAGTTGTTGTTTGGACTATCTTATTGAATATTTTTTAAAACATACTGAGTGAACACTTCTATGTGTAAAAAAAAAATGAAAGAAATTCGACGAACAGAAAAAAAAAAAATTGACGCTCGGAGACAGGTGTTACTGCCCCTTAATGCTGACCAGACAAGTGTTTTCTGGAAGAAAATGCCAACACGAACTTATATCAGTCAGCAAGAGAAAAGTGCACCAGGCTTCAAGACAGCAAAGGATCGCTTCACCTTGCTCCTTTGCGGTAATGCATCAGGTGATTTCAAGTGTAAGCCCAATCCTCGTGCTTAGAGGAAAAGGGAATTTGTTTTTCCTTCACTCAAACTGTAAGTTTATTCAGATACACGGGGCCAGGAGCTGAGTCTTGACCCCTGCAACCACAATTAGGTGAGTACAGTTACATTGATTATCATACATAGCAGCATATGTGTAGAGAACCTAGGATAACCCAAATAAGTCAGACAGAATCGAAATAAGTCACTGACTTATTCGGGTTATCCTAGGTTCTCTACATATATGCTGCTATGTATGATAATCTATGTAACTGTACTCACCTAATTGTGGTTGCAGGGGTCGAGACTCAGCTCCTGGCCCCGTGTATCTGAATAAACTTGCAGTTTGCGTGAAGGAAAAACAAATTCCTATTCCCTCAAGAGGCCGCCTTGTTATTGTTCAGCGGGGGACACAACCCGCCCCCGACCCCACCATCCAACCATTCGTATTCCATGTGTGTCAAAAAAATCCTGCTACAAGCTAGCTGTTTGTGAAGAATGAGAGAGAGTGAATTGTGTTTTGATCTTTAAATTACTATATCTTGTATCTGCCAAGCAATCATGACACCCAGTAGGCATATCAGTGTTGCTCAAAGTGGCAAGAAAAGGTGTAAGCATTTAAGTCTTAGAATTAACGAAGAAAACAGATATTAGACAAGACATAATAAAAAGATGTATAAACATAAGTTTGTGTGACTGACTTACTTGACTGACTTACTGAATGACTTGACTGACTTATTGAATGACTTGACTGACTTACTGAATGACTTGACTGACTTACTGAATGACTTGACTGAATTTCTGAATGACTGACTTACTGAATGACTTAAAGTTAGACACTCAGTACAACCATCGACTTCAGTTCCAGAACCTGACTGACTTTCTGAATGACTGACTTACTGAATGACTTAAAGTTAGACACTCAGTACAACCATCGACTTCAGTTCCAGAACCTGTACTATCCACCTCAGCCCAGTAGGGCCACAGCATAACTCTCCACTCTCTTCACAATCATCCACAAACACCAGCACCCACAATTTAAGGTAAATACTATTATTTCTGTTACATTTGTAGTCTTAACCCTTTCAGGGTCCAAGGGGGGTCTCCGAAACTCGTTCTCAGGGTCCAAGAATTTAAAAAAAAAAATTGTTTTTTCTTATGAAATGATAGAGAATCTTTTTCCGATCATAATGCCACAAAAATTATGAAATTTGATCGAAAACTAATGGAATTATGCTTTCGCGAAGTTAGCGGTAGCCATGACACTTACGCATCGGCGATTTCGCCCACTTTGAGCCCTATTTTCGGCAAATTCCAATGTTTCAGTCAACTAAAATTATAGCTATTTCGCTAGAACTCCATTTCTTCTATCGATTGAGTACAAGAAACCGCCTATTTACCAATTACAACTACCCAAAATAGTGGTCAGAAAATGGCAATTTGGCCAATTTCTCACAAATTTCAAACAATGCCAATTTCAAAATAGGGTCCAGAATAAACAAGGCAGACATTCCTGGCACTAAAATAACTTCTTCTCTGTTCATTAGTCACGTTTCCAGGCCCCTCTTACATTACTTTTGCTTTTCATTTTGAATTTTTATTCTCACAAAAAATAGAAGATTTACTGTTATGTATACAACTGCATCATTGTAAAAATGGTATAAATAATATTAGAGCACATGTGCATGAATATTAGACTCGCCAGTTGATGTGTATTGGACGCATGGTGTGATTTGTTTACTCTTGAACATCGTCAAAAATTGAACATTTTCGCTACTTTGAGCTCAATTTCAAAGTACTTGTCGTTGTCAAACCAATCAAAATCATCTCTATTTCTGTAATATATCTTCCAATCTATCAAATGAGACCAAGAAAACGAGAATACATCAATAAATACCATACGAAAATAGACTGCAAAGTCGCTGTTTTAAACCAAAAACACGGTCAGAGTTTTTTTTCCTCATTATGCACTGTGTGGTGCAGGATTTTTTTTATACTGCGCACACTGACACCACAGACCCATTCTATGACATCTAGGCCTAACAGCCTGTTTCTGTTTGATTTGAGGGCGCTAGAATTTAGGCGTACTAGTACGTCAATAACCCCAGGGCGTAAGCCGTACTAGTACGTCAATAACCCTGAAAGGGTTAAGCAGTAAAAAACAACATAATACATCACGATAATGAACTACAATTACATATTCACTTTTATTTTTGTAAGATCTGTTGGTCTAAAAAAAACTTGTTTGGCTTTTTGGGGACTCCCAGGAACGTAATCCTATTTTTCCCATAAGTTCTATTAATTATCTAACACGAAATTATCTAACACGACTTTTTCAGGAACGTAACTATCGTGCTAAATGACGATCTACTGTAATTAATTCGTTCCAGAATGCTGTTCAAGTGCCATTACCAATCGAATTTGTTCCCATAAGGAATAATGTAAAATAGATTAGTCCTTTTAGACCCCAACAATACACTTACAAAGGCACTTACAAAAATACACTTACATAATTGTTCGAGTTTGGAGCAGTACTTAAACTGGGGGTCCACTGTACTTATTTGTAGGAAGTCAGATGTAGGTAGCCCTGGCTCCTCATCCCAAACTTAATATACGATATTTAAAGCAGCCCAGAGAGATAAAATACACATACAGTACACTCATTATTTACCTTAAAATATGTGTAGTCTTAATGTAGGATGAGAGGTGAGTAGTATTTATTTGTAGGAAGTCAGTGTAGGTAGCCGGTAGGTGTAGCCCGCCTGGGCTACACCTACCGGTCACCTACACTGCGGCCCAGAGCCAATTTATTACCATCGACATACCTTGTTCACTGAATTTAATCGTTTCTAACAACTACATTTAGATGCCATCATAAATGAAGGGAGAAGTAATGAATAATTTATGCTGAGAATTGTAAACAAAAGCAGTATGACTAGGCCAAACACAGATTCATACACGTTTTCTTTGGTGCTGGTCCAGAGAAAAACGTAATGTTTTCCCTCCGCCCGGCTTATGACTAAATATTTTCATAATTATACAGTGGACCCCCGGATTACGATATTAATCCGTTCCAGAGGGCTTAGCGTAAACCGAAAATATCGTAATCCGAATATTTTCCCCATAAGAAATAATGGAAATAAAATTAATCCGTTCCAGACACCCAAAAGTTTCAAATAAAATACAGTGGACCCCCGCCTAACGAGCAAAATTCATTCCAGAAGCCTGCTCATGTGCCATTACTGAACGAATTTACTCCCTTAAGGAAAAATGTCAAGTAGGTTAGTCCATTTCAGACCCCCAAAAATGCACTTACAAAAGCACTTACAATATTATACATACATAATTGTACGATTTCCGGGGTGCTCGTTAGGCGGGGGTCCACTGTATATTTGTACATTAAATATACAATAAATTACACTGAAAACAATGATATATTAAAAATAAAAGTACAATAACATGTCACTTACTTTTATTGAAGAGTTGATGATGTGTGGAAGATGGGAAGAGGGGGGAAGATGGAGTAATTGCTAGTGTTTGGAAGGGGAATACCCTTCCATAAAGACATCAGGTAACAAGTCCTTATCTGGGGTTACTTCCCTTCTTTGATTTTTAATGCCACTAGGACCAGCTTGAGAGTCACTGGACCCCTCTCTCACAAAAAATCTGTCCAGGGAGCTCTGAGTCTGGCGATTCTTTAAAACATCCCTGAAATGGGACACCACAGTGTCATTGTACAGGTTGCCAGCACGGCCTGCAACAGCTTTGTTAGGGTGATATTCATCCATAAAGCCTTGCACCCTGGTCCACATTACACAGATCTTAATCATTGAAGAAGGCAACTTCCTCCATCTCTGTTCCTCCTCCTCCTCTGAACCATTTTCCTGAACTGTGGTCTGTTGTTGCTGTTGAAGCTCTTGCAGATCTTCAGTGGTTATTTCTTCATTGTCCTCCTCCACCAACTCTTCCACATCCTCGGTACTAACATCCAACCCCATGGACTTGCCCAGTGCCACAATTTCTTCCACAACAGGCTCAGGCTCAGGAGTCTGAGGCTCATCCCCAAAACCTTCAAAATCCCTCTCTTGGACACAGTCTGGCCACAGTTTTCTCCAGGCAGAGTTCAAAGTCCTGCATGTCACTCCATCCCATGCCTTACCTACAAGGTTTACACAATGCAGGATATGGAAATGATCTTTCCAAAAGTCTTTTAGGGTCATATTCATGTCTGTGGTCACGTCAAAGCACTTTTGAAACATTGCTTTGGTGTAGAGTTTTTTAAAGTTGGAAATGACCTGCTGGTCCATGGGCTGGAGGAGAGGAGTGGTATTAGGGGGCAAGAACTTCACTTTGATGAACTTAAAATCCTTCACCATTTTCTCTGCCAAGTCTGGAGGATGACAAGGAGCATTGTCCATTATCAGGAGGCACTTAAGTGGCAAATTATTTTCCTCGAGATATTTCTGCACACTGGGGCCAAACACTTCATTGAACCAATCAAGGAAAATGTCCCTAGTGACCCATGCCTTATTGTTAGGCTTCCACATCACACACAAATTAGCCTTGGCGACACTGCATCTCTTAAACGCTCTGGGATTTTCTGCGTGATACACCAGTAAAGGCTTCACTTTGAAATCACCACTGGCATTGGCACAAAGCATAAGAGTTAGCCTGTCTTTCATAGGCTTGTGTCCTGGCAGTGCCTTTTCCTCCTGTGTAATGAAGGTCCTGTTTGGCATTTTCTTCCAAAACAGGCCTGTTTCGTCACAATTGAACACTTGTTGGGGTTTCAGTTGTTCAGCCTCTATGTATCCCTGGAATTCATTCACGTAATTTTCAGCCGCACTTTTGTCTGAACTGGCTGCCTCACCATGCCTTATCACACTATGTATGCCACTACGCTTTTTAAATCTGTCAAACCAGCCTTTGCTGGCTTTAAATTCGCTCACTTCAGCACTCGTTGCAGGCATTTTCTTGACGAGATCATCATGCAACTGCCTTGCTTTTTCAGATACATGTATTATTGCCTGCGTAACACTATCTCCTGCTAATTCTTTCTCGTTGATCCACACCAACAACAAAGTTTCCACATCTTCCAGTACTTGCGATCTCTGTTTTGTGATCATATTCATATTCACCTTTCGCAACAACAGCTTCCTTGATTTTATTTCCCTTGGCTACGATGGTAGCGATGGTTGTACAGGGTTTGCCATACAGCCTGGTCAGCTCAGCTACACGTATTCCACTTTCATATTTTGCTATTATCTCCTTTTTCAGTTCTACCGTATTTCTGAGCCTCTTTACCACAGGGCTGGCACTAGGAGCTTTCTTTGGGCCCATGTTGGCTTATTTAGTAGTTTCAAGCACTAAAAACAATGGAATAATGACAAAATGTATGGTATGAATGCGTGGGTTGCGGTCACTTGCTGGTAAACAATGGCACACTGACTCTGGATGGAGTGTTGGGCCGTCTGGGCCATGTGTACGCGTCCAGGACGAATTACTTATTTCGAGCGGATCTACTTATACCGAACCAATATTTTTACGGAAAATGTTACTTATTCCGGATTTTACGGAATCCGACGCCTACGTAATCCGGGGGTCCACTGTATAAAACAATAATATCATCACACTTACCTTTATTGAAGACTTGTTGGCGTATGGAAGATGGGAGGAGGGGAGAGGATGAAGTTACACTATTGTTTGGAAGGGGTATCCCCTTCCATAAAGACTTTAGGTACCAAGTCCTTATCTGGGGTTACTTCCCTTCTTTGTTTTTTAATGCCACTAGGACCAGCTTGAGAGTCACTGGACCCCTGTCACTCAAAAAAAATTTCCAGAGAGCTCTGTTTCTGGCGTTTCTTTACAATTTGCCTAAAATGGGACAAGACATTGTCATCGAACATATCGCAGACACGGCTTGCAACAGCTTTGTTAGCGTGATGTTCCTCCACAAATCTTTGCATCCTACTCCACATTGCACAAATCTCCTTAATCTCTGAAGAA
>WNWK01005157.1:40660-50660 GCA_009830355.1 Cherax destructor | reverse complement strand
TGGTACATAAAACTCTTTTTCCATCATGATATTTCCATGCTGAATGCTTATAATATGTATAAGTTGAAGACCAACAACAAACCCAAATATGGTGAATTTTGTTTGTCAGTCATCAGACAAATAATATTCAAGTATCAAGGAACAACACCTGCAATAGACCAGCGCCCACGAAATTATCAACACATACCCTCTCGTCTGACGCCTGGTGATCACTACCCCATACAACTGCCTCCTACTACTCTCAAGAAAACTGCTCAGAAGAGGTGTTATGTCTGTGCACATACCACAAAACACCCACAAAAATGCAGAGACACTCATTTTATGTGTGAGGAGTGTAAAATACCACTGTGCATATACCCATGTTTCAAAGAATTCCACAAGCTGCAGCAGTTCTAGGAAAGTGTCCAGTGACTGTACATTTGTATACAGTAGGGCCCCACTTATACAGCAGGTTATGTTCCAGGCTACTGCCAGAAAGCAGACTTCACCGAAAAGCAGAACTCCATTTTTTTTCCATTTATAAATGCATATAAATGCCAGATAACAAGTTTACACTAACATATATTAAGTTAGCAATAGAACTAGGCATTAAAAAGTAATACGCACACAGTACACTCATTATTTACCTCAAAATATTTGTAGTCTTAATGTAGGGCAAAAGGTGAGTAGTATTTACTGTAAGAGTCAGGTGTGGTAGGTATGGTAGCCCTCCTGGCCACCACACCCACACGTACTATACTACGATGCTTAACCCTTTCAGGGTTCAGAGACCAAATTTCAGAGGGTGCACCAGCGTCCAAGAATTTTCAAAAACAAAAAAAATCTTATTTTTTCTTATGAAATGGTAGAGAATCTTTTTCTGAAGGTAATAAAACAAAAAGTACAAAATTTGATGGAAAATGGACGAAATTATGCTTTTGCGAATTTTGATGCGTCAGCGATATTTACGGATCGGCAATTTTGCTGAATTTGACTCCCATTTTAGGCCAATTACATTATTCCAGTCGACCAAATTCTTAGCTATTTCACTAGTATTACTTCTATTCTATCGATTGAGCACAAGAAATCGCACAGTCAACTGTTTCAACTACAAAATAAAGTGATCGGAAATTGGTAATTTAGCCAATTTAACTCAGTTCAAAATATTCCAATTTCAAAATAGGGTGCAGAATAAACAATGCAGGCATTCCTGGCACTAAACTAACATTTCCTCTGTTCATTAGTTATGTTTTCAGTCTTTACAAATGAATTCCATTTTGATTTTTTATTCACATAATAAATTTTTATTCAAACCAAAAAATGGAAGATTTACAGTTATGTAATATTGTAATAATTGTACAAATAATATAACCACATTTGTGAACGTATATTAGACCCACCAGCTGGCGCGTATTAGATGTGTGAGGTCATTTGTTTACTGTTGAACATGGCAAAAATTTAACATTTCTACTACTTTGAGCTCAGTTTCAAGCCATTTTCTGTACTAAAACCAATCAAAATCATCTCTATTTCTGTAATATATCTTCCATTCTATCAAATGAAACCAAGAAATAGCAAATACAACTATAAAAAGTACAGTAGACCCTCATTTAGCACGGTAGTTACGGTCCTGAAAACATCGTGTTAGGTAAAATCGTGTTAGATAATTAGAAGAACTTATGGGAAAAATAGGGTTATGTTCCTGGGAGTCCCCAAAAAGCCAAACAAGTTTTTTTTAGACCAACAGATCTTGCAAAAATTGAAGGCGAATATGTAATTGTATTTCATTGTCGTGATATATTACTGCTTAAGACTACAAATGCAATAGAAATAATAGTATTTCTTACCTTAAATTGTGGGTAATGATGTTTGTGGATGATTTTAAAAAGAGTGGAGAGTTATGCTGTGGCCCTACTGAGCTGAGGTGGATGGTAGAGGTTCTGGTACTGAAGTCGATGGTTGTACTAGATTGTCTAACTTTAAGTCATTCAGTCAGCCAAGTCATTCAGTAAGTCAGTCAAGTCATTCAGTAAGTCAGTCAAGTGATTCAGTAAGTCAGTCAAGTGATTCAGTAAGTCAGTCAAGTCATTCAGTAAGTCAGTCAAGTCATTCAGTCAAGTCAGTGAGTCATTCAGCCGAGTCATTCAGTCAAGTCAGTCAGTCAGACTTATGTTTACCTCTTTTTATGTGTACAAAGATTTATCAAAATGCAATGAAAATGAGAAAATGTATGTAAATAAACACAGCGAGCTTCCCGATTATTGTCGTCCTGCACACGTATGAATCAAACTGAACGCTGGGAGGGATGCGTGGGTGGGTTAGGGTGGCTGGGGATAGCAGTACGACTCCCCCACTGACTCAATGGTTTAACCCACCGCAGGTGACCGCGCGCTCAAAAAATTTTCTCCTCCAGCGAATCGTGTAATATAAGGTTTACATCGTGTTAGATAAAAATGTGTCGCAATTCTTCAATCGTGTAATACCCAAAACGCGCAACATAAAGTCGTGCTAAATGATGGTCTACTGTGTACGAAAAAAGACTGCAAAGTCGCTGTTTTAATCGAAAATTACGGTCTCAGTTTTTTTTCTCTCATTATGCAGTGTGCTGCAGGATTTGTTTTATGTGGTGCACACTTACCACATAGATGTATTCTCTCATATCTAGGCCCAGATTTACCGCTCACATCTTATCTGAGTGAGCTGAGCCAGCCAGGGCAGCCCTTCCCTCCCCACCCACACGTAATGTAAACAAACTAGGCGAACGCGTCTGGTTTTCGTCCTACAAGTAGCCTGGCTACCACAAGTCCTACAAGTAGCCTGGCTACCACAAGTCCTACAAGTAGCCTGGCTACCACAAGTCCTACAAGTAGCCTGGCTACCACAAGTCCTACAAGTAGCCTGGCTACCACAAGTCCTACAAGTAGCCTGGCTACCACAAGTCCTACAAGTAGCCTGGCTACCACAAGTCCTTCAAGTAGCCTGGCTACCACAAGTCCTACATGTTCAATGAGTTTAATCGTTTCTATCAACTACCTTTAGATGCCATCATAAAGGGATAAGTAATGAATAATTCATGTCGAGAATTGTACACAAAAGCGTTATGTATTAAGGGAAGTGACGTAATGTTTTCCCTCCACCCGGCAACCACATAGCATATAAACAGCATGTTTATATGCTTTGTAACGTGTTTCATATATAATTTTGAAGAAAATATCATAGATGGATTAATGAAAATGTCTATATTAATGTACATAAAATAAGACATTTAATGTGCCCAAGAGTGATTATTATTAGTATTACGTAATGTTTTCCTTCCGCCCGGCAACACCTCCATCCATAGCATATAAACAGCATGTTTATATGCTATGTAACGTGTTTCTTATATAATTTTGAAGAAAATATCGTAGATGGATTAATGAAAATGTCTATATTGACGTAAAATAGGACACTTTAGGTCACACTACACTGGCATACACATGCATATATATACATACACACATCTAGGTTTTTCTTCTTTTTCTTAATAGCTCTTGTTCCTTTTATTTTCTCTATTGTCCATGGGGAAGTGGAAAAGAATCTTTCCTCCGTAAGCCATGCGTGTCGTATGAGGCGACTAAGATGCCGGGAGCAATGGGCTAGTAACCCCTTCTCCTGTACAAATCTACTAAAAACGAGAAGAAGAAAAACTTTATAAAATTGGGTTGTCTGAATGTGCGTGGATGTAGTGCGGATGATAAGAAAGAGATGATTGCCGATGTTATGAATGAAAAGAAGTTGGATGTCCTGGCCCTAAGCGAAACAAAGCTGAAGGGGGTAGGCGAGTTTCAGTGGGGAGAAATAAATGGGATTAAGTCAGGAGTATCTGAGAGAGTTAGAGCTAAGGAAGGGGTAGCAATAATGTTGAAGGATCAGTTATGGAAGGAAAAGAGGGAATATAAATGTGTAAATTCAAGGATTATGTGGATTAAAATAAGGGTCGGATGCGAAAAGTGGGTCATAATAAGTGTGTATGCACCTGGAGAAGAGAGGAGTGTAGAGGAGAGAGAGATTTTGGGAGATGTTAAGCGAATGTATAGGAACTTTTGAACCAAATGAGAGAGTAATTGTGGTAGGGGACCTAAATGCTAAAGTGGGAGAAACATGCAGAGAGGGTGTAGTAGGTAAGTTTGGGGTGCCAGGTGTAAATGATAATGGGAGCCCTTTGATTGAACTTTGTATAGAAAGGGGTTTAGTTATAGGTAATACATATTTTAAGAAAAAGAGGATAAATAAGTATACAAGATATGATGTAGGGCGTAATGACAGTAGTTTGTTGGACTATGTATTGATAGATAAAAGACTGTTGAGTAGACTTCAGGATGTACATGTTTATAGAGGGCTACAGATATATCAGATCACTTTTTAGTTATAGCTACAGTGGGAGTAAAAGGTAGATGGGATACAAGGAAAATAGAATCAGTAAGTAAAAGAGAGGTGAAGGTTTATAAACTAAAAGAGGAGGCAGTTAGGGTAAGATATAAACAACTATTGGAGGATAGATGGGCTAGTGAGAGTGTAGGCAATGGGGTCGAAAATGTATGGGGTAGATTTAAAAATGTAGTGTTAGAGTGTTCAGCAGAAGTTTGTGGTTACAGGCGAGTGGGTGCGGGAGGGAAGAGGAGCGATTGGTGGAATGATGATGTAAAGAGAGTAGTAAGGAGAAAAGTTAGCATATGAGAGGTTTTTACAAAGTAGAAGTGATGCAAGGAGGGAAGAGTATATGGAGAGAAAAGAGAGGTTAAAAGAGTGGTGAAGCAATGTAAAAGAGAGCAGATGAGAGAGTGGGTGAGATGTTATCAGCAAATTTTGTTGAAAATAAGAAAAAGTTTTGGAATGAGATTAATAAGTTGAGGAAGCCTAGAGAACAAATGGATTTGACAGTTAAAAATAGGAGAGGAGAGTTATTAAATGGAGAGTTAGAGGTATCGGGAAGATGGAGAGAATATTTTGAGGATTTGTTAAATGTTGATGAAGACAGGAAGCTGTGATTTCGTGTGTAGGGCAAGGAGGAATAACATCTTGTAGGAGTGTGGAAGAGCCAGTTGTGGGTGTGGGGGAAGTTCGTGAGGCAGTGGGTAGAAGGGAAAGGGGTAAGGCAGCTGGGATTGATGGGATAAAGATAGAAATGTTAAAAGCAGGTGGGGATATAATTTTGGAGTGGTTGGTGCTATTATTTAATAAATGTATGGAAGAGGGTAAGGTACCTAGGGATTGGCAGAGAGCGTGTATTGTTCCTTTGTATAAAGGCAAAGGGGACAAAAGAGAGTGCAAAAATTATAGGGGAATAAGTCTGTTGAGTGTACCTGGTAAAGTGTATGGTAGAGTTATTATTGAAAGAATTAAGAGTAAAACAGAAAGCAGGATAGCAGATGAACAAGGGGGCTTTAGGAAAGGTAGGGGTGTGTAGACCAAGTGTTTACAGTGAAACATATAGGTGAACAGTATTTGGATAAGGGTAAAGATGTTTTTGTGGCATTTATGGATTTGGAAAAGGCGTATGATAGGGTGGATAGGGGGGCAATGTGGCAGATGTTGCAGGTGTATGGAATAGGAGGAAGGTTACTGAAGGCAGTGAAGAGTTTTTATGAGGATAGTGAGGCTCAGGTTAGAGTGTGTAGGAGGGAAGGGACTATTTCCCAGTAAAAGTGGGCCTTAGACAAGGATGTGTGATGTCACCGTGGTTGTTCAATATATTTATAGATGGGGTTGTAAGAGAAGTGAATGCGAGGGTCTTGGCAAGAGGTGTTGGGCTAAAAGATAAAGAAGCAAATACAAAGTGGGAGTTGTCACAGTTGCTTTTTGCTGATGACACTGTGCTTTTGGGAGATTCTGAAGAGAAGCTGCAGAGGTTGGTGGATGAATTTGGTAGGGTGTGTAAAAGAAGAAAATTGAAAGTGAATATAGGAAAGAGTAAGGTGATGAGGATAACAAAAAGAATAGGTGACGAAAGATTGGATATCAGATTGGAGGAGATAGTATGGAGGAGGTGAATGTATTCAGATATTTGGGAGTGGACATGTCGGCGGATGGGTCTATGAAGGATGAGGTGAATCATAGAATTGATGAGGGAAAAGGGTGAGTGGAGCACTTGGAGTCTGTGGAGACAAAGAACCTTGTCCATGGAAGTAAAGAGGGAATGTATGAAAGTATAGTTATACCAACGCTCTTATATGGGTGTGAAGCATGGGTGATGAATGTTGCAACGAGGAGAAGGCTGGAGGCAGTGGAGATGTCATGTCTGAGGTCAATGTGTGGTGTGAATATAATGCAGAGAATTCGGAGTTTGGAAATTAGGAGGAGGTGCGGGATTACCAAAACGATTGTCCAGAGAGCTGAGGAGGGGTTGTTGAGGTGGTTTGGACATGTAGAGAGAATGGAACGAGACAGAGTGACTTCGAGAGTGTATGGATCTGTAGTGGAGGGAAGGCGGGGTAGGGGTCGGCCTAGGAAAGGTTGGAGGGAGGGGTAAAGGAAGTTTTGTGTGCGAGGGCTTGGATTTCCAGCAAGCATGTGTGAGCGTATTTGATAGGAGTGAATGGAGGCATATGGTTTTTAATACTTGACGTGCTGTTGGAGTGTGAGCAAAGTAACATTTATGAAGGGATTCAGGGAAACCGGCAGGCCGGACTTGAGTTCTGGAGATGGGAAGTACAGTGCCGGCACTCTGAAGGAGGGGTGTAAATGTTGCAGTTTTATAACTGTAGTGTAAAGCACCCTTCTGGCAAGACAGTGATAGAGTGAATGATGATGAAAGTTTTTCTTTTTCGGGCCACCCTGCCTTGGTGGGAATCGGCCGATGTGTTAATAAAAAAAAAAAAAAAGAGTGATTATTACATAATAGAGAGATGTACTCACGGAAAATGTAAATAAACCGGGTGGCGCACGCTGTATTTGAAAGACCACTTGCCGTATAGAAAGCTTTGTTCATAATTTGAACTTGCTGTATGAACAGAACGCCGAAAAGCGGGGCCCTACTGGGTGGGCCCCACTTACTCAGCAGGTTAGGTTCCAAGCTACTGCTGTTAAGTGAAACATTTTTTTCACTTTCAAATGCATATAAAAGCCAGTTGACATGTTTGCACTATCATATATTAGGTGTGCAATAGAGCTAGGCCTAAAAAATGCATATACAGTACACACATTACTTACCATAATGTATTTTCTTCCTTAGCTTATAGTGAGTGGTGAATATATTTATTGTAGGAAATCTGAAAAAATAAAGAATGGGTATAATTGATAACTGCCGTACTAGTGAAATGCCATATTGTGAAGCGCTGTAAAGCGGGACCCACCTGTATATATGTACTACAAAGGCAGTAGTACAGCCTCTCCTCACTTAATGACGAAGTTCCGCTCCTGAGACCATGTTGTTAAACAAATTCATCGCTAAGTGAGGGGCATACTATAATGGTAGTGAGTTTGTGTCATCCATCTTTGATATTGTTTTTAATGTCACCTTTGCAGCATTTATAACATTTCTGGTATATTTTTAAATGTTTATGCAGTAGTGTACTGTATATTGAAATAAACAGAATAGAGGAAATCAGCTCTAATATACATTATTTAGGTATGAATACTGGTCAGAGAGTATGTCGCTAAGTCAGGAGAGGTTGTATATCTATATCATGAAATAATGAATTCATAATTTTGTTACAGTTCACAATTTGCCCTTTGTTTTTTCTTTCATGCATTATTTGTCACTTTTTAAACCATTTATTCTTTCTGGTAATATTTAATCTTATATTATTTTTCAGAGGATGGTATAAGTATACCCAGTAGTTACACGTCGTTTTTGAGTCCTCTCCAGTCACCCAAACTATACAACGAGATAAGAAACTGTCGAGAGAAGGATAAACACTTCCTGGCCCATTTTGAGACCCCATACGTAGTGTACTTGCATAACAAAAAGGAATTAGCACCATCACAATCTCTCTTTACCTTCACTCATCCTAACAGAGGTGAGTGTTTGTACTTGGTAACCATGTTCACACCAGTGGTGACTCATTAACAACCATGGTCACACCAGTGGTGAGAGTATTGACTCAGTAACAACCATGTTCACACCAGTGGTGAGAGTATTGACTCAGTAACAACCATGGTCACACCAGTGGTGAGAGTATTGACTCAGTAGCAACCATGGTCACACCAAAACATTTATAGTTTGTGAGTCTCTCACCAATTATTATTTTTTTTATATAATTGAGTAGAAGTTCATCTAGGATTACAGGTCTTGCTGACAAGTGTGGTACAGAGACACTTGGTACTGGCAGACCATTGTTGTGGACAGTGTTACACTCTTTGTCAAGCTCATAACAAGTCATATAAGGGGTGATGTGACAGGACAGCACATACAGGTAAAGAAAGTGGGGAAGCAGAGTGGGTGTTGGTGTTGCTGGCTTGATTTTACTGTATAAGGTGAGTTTGGCAAGTGGCTAGGTAATATTAAGTACCCCTTGATTTTGTAGTATAGTGTTGGAAGTCTGTATGAATGCTGCTTCACAACAATGCCTTCTAGCCCTGTGGTCTTCTTAACCCCTTCGGTGTCGGTCCCGTAATATTATGGCTTTGAAGCCAGTGTCAATCCTGTAATACTACGCCAAAATTCTAGCGGCTTCAGATCTTGCAGAAGAAAGCTGGTAATCCTACATATGAAAGAATGGGTCTGTGTGATCACTTTGCGCAGTATAAAGAAATCCTGCAACAAGCCATGCATAATGAGAAAAAACTGTGACCATATTTTTGGTTTAAAACAGCAACTTTGCGGTGTATTTCATATAGTATTTATGGTTGTATTCTCGTTTTCTTGGTCTCATTTGATAGAATGGAAGATATATTACAGAAATAGAGGTGATTTTGAAAGGGTTACTGGCTAAAAGTAGCTTGAAATTGAGCTCAAAGTAGCGCAGATGTTCGATTTTCGACGATATTCAGGAGTAAACAAATCACAGTCACGTGTCCAATTTACGTCAAATGGTGGGTCTGATATGCACTCACGAATGCGCTGACATTATGTATACAATTATGCCGTAGTCTGAATAACAGTAAATCATCTATTTTTTTTTATGTGAATAAAAATTCACAACGAAAAGCAAGCGTAATATAAGAGGGGCCTGGAGACATGACTAATGAACAGAGAAAATGTTATTTTAGTGCCAGGAAGGAAAAAAAGCTGGCAGGAAATGGCAGAAATCGTACACTAACTGCAATCATTTCTGGAGTGGAACCACAGTCAATGGCCTCCACTCCAGGACAACGGATATTAGTGCCAGGAAGAAAAGACCCCCCCTTCCATACCACCAATACCACCAATCCGAATACATTCATCTTTGCAAATATACAGGGTCTAAAGCCAGCGACGAACAACAAAATACCTTACATCCGTGAACTGCTTACAGAGTCAAATGCAATGTTTGCGGCTTTCACAGAGACCCACATAAAGGCTCATTTGAACAATGAAATATGGATCCTTGGCTACAACCTATACAGATGTGACAGAGTGAACAGGCAAAAGGGGAGTGTTGGCCTGTATATCACAGAGTCACTTATATGCTCAGAACTAAAATGCCTCAAATGATGTAGTTTAAGTTTTAGCAGTAAAATTCGAGAATCAAAACCTGGTCATCGTGGTTGTATACAAGCCTCCGGATGCAACGTCCCAACAATTCCAGGAACAGCTTCTGAAAATTGACCACTGTCTGGAAAACCTTCCAGCTCCTGCCCCCAACATCTTGCTCCTGGGGGACTTCAACCTAAGGCACCTAAAATGGAGGAATATTGCAAATAATGTGGTAGCAGAGATAACACCAGGAGGCAGCTCAGATGAAAGCACGAGCTTTTAAATCTCTGCACCAAATTCACCTTAAACCAGCAAATAATAGAGCCTATAAGATTGGAGAATATGCTGGACCTCATCTTCACTAACAATGATGATCTGATACAAAATGTCATCATATCAAAAACGATATACTCAGATCACAACATA
>WNWK01005157.1:0-40560 GCA_009830355.1 Cherax destructor | reverse complement strand
CCTTCTTATCCTCTTCCTTAGCATCAAATGAGCTAATAAAACAAATTCTTCCATACAACCTCAGTGATTAAAGCGGGAATACAGGACCCTAGCTACACCAGTGCCATCCTGAATGGGAGATCTTGCTGCTCCAACACCAAAACCTAGTGAAGAACTGGCCTACAAACAGTCAAGCTGGGACAGCCCCATTGTTTAAAAGATACTTGCCAATATGCTCAGGGCCGTAACATCAGACAGGGAGATTGCCCGCCCTCCTAGCCGTGAGTCCACCTCTGGGGACTTCCTCCAAACAGTTCCCATTTCGGCAATGGGAACACGCCTGGGACCCTAAGACCCTTCGTATTGCAGTGGCTCTGCGCCTTTGCCCCCATTCACACGGAATATACGTGTATTTGCGGCGTGCAAGCCGACCAATATGGCTCCATGGTCTTAACTGTTCTAAAACCAAGGGGTTGGCATCAAGACACAATGGAGTCAACGACATCATAAAGGAACCCTCGCTACAGCTGGATGCCCAGCCGGAGAGCCTCGATCACTAGCAGCCAACAACCCCCCCAACCCAAAACCGCCTCGACGGGATCACCATCTATCCTTGGAAGAATGGCAAGCTCTTAGCAGGGGGATTATACCTGCGTGTCGACACTGGCGGGACACCTACACCCCACCCACAGTGTTGGGCGACAGGGAGGAGCTGCTGACCACAGAGAGGAGTACAAGATGGGAAGTACGGGGGACATAAGCCAACAGTATAAATTTGTCCCAGTGGGATCAAGACCTTGGGAGCGTGGGGAAAAAATGCAACACGTTTCCTTAAAGAGCTGGGTTCCAGACTCATCGACACCACCAGGGACCCAAGGGCAGCCACGTTCATGTTCCAGCGTCTCAGCGTGGCCATCCAGAGGGAAACGCATGCTGCATACTCGGCTCGCGTCCGGCTTGGAGGAGCTGGAGGAGATTCATAATCTTTGACATATTGTACCATTGTATTCATGTTCATGTTTGTGTGTTTTATAAATGTATTCTTGTCTATTAATAGATTTATATGTATGTATGTGTATATATAGGATGGGGTGGTAGGAGATGGAATATTCAACGGCTTCAGGAAGAAATCCAAATATTCTTCCTTGATGCCTTTTATCCACTTCTCCAAGCTATGGTCCCACAATTTGCACTAGAGGTGGACCCCATTATATATATATATATATATATATATATATATATATATATATATATATATATATATATATATATATATATATATATATATATATATGCCATGCTGGCATGGCAAGACGTGTGGTGGGCTAGCTTTGGGATTTTCCAGGGTAAGTACTAATCAACGAGGCTGACCAGATCTAAGACTGAACAGGACTCAGTGTGAATACTTTGGGAAGATTCCAGTGCAGTGAGAAAACATTAGAGTGCATCGTTTCAACGCATATATGGGAAATGATGTACAGTTTGTGAAGGTTGGTGAGTGGTGGTAGTGTGGAAGATGGCCAGTGTTGGTGGGGGAGAATAAGGCCTACACTGTGTGGGAGTGCCGGCCAAGATTATCGTATATACAAACCTCGGAAATCTCTCATAAAAACATCTCCCTCCAGCACCATGCGCTATGCTTCCAGTTAATTGTCGATGTATGTAATAATTAGAGGCATATGTTATGAAAAAACAATGTGTGGTTAATGTTAACGAGGGAGTGACCAGTGCCTCCTCCCCCACGCCACAGGGAAGGGTGAAGAGGCGTTGTGTAGGTGGTGAGGGAAGACACTGGTGTTCAGCAGTGCACATAACCACATCTTTCATGACGTACATGGGAAGCAAATAATGTGTGTGTTGTGTGTATTGTAAGACAGTGTGAACAATATGTAAAGTGCAAGTCCATGTGTAGTGTACTCCCCTCACTCCTCTCCCCTGGCTACCCCCACCCAACTATCTGCGCCTCCCTCACCCAAATCCCAGTGACACCCCTCAAACCCTACCAGGCCACCACGGTCAAGTTCACTACCTTCCACGCACCTTACCCACCCAGCATGTCGTACTCCACTCCTACAGTCTACCTGCAAGCAGCCAGGGAAATGGCACGGCTGGCAATACTAGGAAAGGCAAGTGTCGGTCGTGTTTACAGCTTTGTTGTCTCAACTCTAATGGTTTCCTCCACAAACATGGTAACTGCCCGGGTTCAGGATGTCCTCCTGTGGAAAGTGATAACCCAGAGCCACTTCACGCACCTGAACCCACTCCAACAGATCTCATCTCATCAGATAATATCTTGGAAGCAATTAAAGCAACAGATACCAGGACACTCACACATATTCCCAAAGCAGCTCGTCCACACGCAGCTGGGAAACTTGCGGACCTCTTAATAAAAATAAACGATGGTTCTGCTATCCTAAATGCTCCACCAACCATCAAGGCATGGCATAACTTGCTATTTTTTGGCAATGTGTGCTGTGCCGGAAAGAAGGGAAAAGGGGCTAGCCTCAATGATCATTAAATCATTAAGAGACGTTCCTAGAGCTGATAACCTCATTCACCTTCCCCATCAATACAAAAATGGGAGAGGCAGAACCCCCACTCACTCCACTGACAGCGAAAAAATCAAGAGTCCAAGTGAGCAAGAAAATTGAAGAGGGCAACACAGTGGGACCAATCAGAATTATCACCAGTGAAGATACAGTTGCACCAAGGGATGCTGACACTGTTGAAGCACTTAGAGGAAAGCACCCTGCCAGGGAAACCAGGGGTACCAACAGTTCAAACACCTCTGTCCCCACTTTGGAACCATTGATTGTGCAAGACTCGGACATTTACAAAGCAATAATGTCATTCCCGTCCGGCTCTGCTGAGGGTTACACTGGAATAAGGCCACAGCATTTAAAGGAAATGGTTAATCCAGTTATTGGGAGATTGCAAGAGACACTGCTTTCAGAGATCATAAGGTTCGTCAACAATTCCTTGGCTGGTCTGATTCCTGACGAAATTAAACCTTTCTTTTTTGGAGCATCACTTTGTACCCTTAAAAAGAAGGATGCAGTATGCCATAATCTACTATACACAATCGTATTCACAACCACATGCTGCTGCAAAGCTAGATCCCTCGGCCTCCATCCCCCCATTCTAAGCATAGCCCCTCCCATCACTCCTGTCGAATTTACTCTCCTAGCTTCCTGCGTGTCATTCATATAAACAGTCCCACAAATCTTTAACTGCTTCACCACTGACCACCCGTACCTCGCCCCCAGACCCCCTTCCACCCAATTACCTACCTCCAACAACTTAGACTTGGCCCCATTGACTGACATACCTGTCGCTTTCCCAAATATACTAATAATCCTTCCCACATTACTTAGGCCCTCTTCTCCTCCCACCAAGACAGTTGTGTCATCTAAATACCCCACTATACCAGTGGCACATCCTCTTCCCTCACACCCCTCCCATACCCCTTCCGCAATCAGGCTATAAAAAGGGTTCTGGAGACATGCAAATAGGATTTGCGACACAGGGCACCCCTGTCACAAACCCTTTCCCATCCTAACTTCTTTCCCTATACGTCCATTGACTTGCACTCTCACACATGCATCCGTATACAACGTCTCTGCCCAACCTACTATTTCCTCCCCATACCCCTGCCTACGCATAAACTCCCATAACATATCTCTTTCTACACTGTCATACGCCTCTCTCCAGTCCAGTCATACGCCCCCTCCCTCTCTACCCTCTATAAACTCCCTGATCCTCCCATGGCCTCTATTCATACTGTGACCTGGGATTCCATACTGCCCCTGCTCAATGACACCATGTAGCACACTTTTCATTCTATTACCCAACACTTTAGCAAAAATTTTATAGTCAGCACACATCATTGAGAGCACTCTATAATCCAGGATTGTCACCCCACCCTCACCCTTTTTAACTAACACTACCACCCCTGTGCGCTGCGTATTTCCATACTTCCTGTCACTTTCATCCGATTGAACAAATTGACCATACATTCCTTTACACTCCCCCAATTCATAAAATAGAAATCATTGGGGATACCATCTATATCCGGCGTTTTCTTTCTGCTCATACCCTGCACCGCCATCCACACCTCATCCTCAGTAATCACCCCCTCTATCCCCTCTCTATCTTCCCTCCCCATTCCCCTTGAAATACTCTCCACCAAGATCTGCCCCTCCCTCCCCCCACTCTCACCCTTTTGCAGATTACACTCAAACCACTTGTCTAGATATATGCTCATCGCCTCTGTTGTTTCCAACCTTTGCACTTCCACATACCCATTCACCTCATTACCCACCTCCAATCCCATTACAGTCATTTCCCTCTGCCTTTTCCTAAAATTCCCCAAGACATGTGCAGATGGCCTGTCACCCCATAACACATCATCCATCCCCCGCAACCTTATAGCATCAAACCTTTCATTCTGCATCTCTCGCAACTGATCTCGGTTAGACACATTGATTGGAACAATGTGACAGGTAATCTTGAGTCTAGTGACTTTCTTGATACAGTTCAGGATTGTTTTTTAAAACAGTTTGTGACAGAACCAACTAGAGGTAGCAACTTGCTTGATTTGGTTCTTGCTAACAAAGAATCACTAATTAATAATCTTGAGGTTAATGAAGAGCTTGGGGAAAGCGATCACAAATCACTTAGTTTTAATATATCATGGAATTACCCAGGTAACTGCAATCAAGTCTCAGTTCCAGACTTTCGTGTAGCCGACTTCATGGGGCTGAGAAATTACCTAGGTGGGCTAAATTGGGATGACCTGACTATGGGTCAGGTAGGTGGTTTTGGTTGCCAATATGACGTTTTTCAGAGCATAGTTCTAGCTGCCCAGACAACTTTTGTTCCAAGTAGGGAAATTAGATCTAACAAAAATATCCTAAATGGATGAACAATAGATTAAAACATCTCATTGGTCAAAAGAGAGGCATATATAGGCGTATCAAAAGAGGGATGGACAGATAAGAAATCAATATTTTCAATTAAAGAGAGAAAAAAAAAGGAATAAGAAAAGCAAAAGGGATTATGAGGCTAAAGTCGCAAGGGATTCAAGACTAACCCAAAAGGGTTCTTTCAGGTATACAGAAGTAAGATTAGGGACAAGATAGGCCCACTTAAGAGTAACTCAGGACAGATCACGGACAGTGATAAGGATATGTGTGAAATTTTCAATACTTACTTCCTCTCAGTTTTTACTCAGGAAGATACTAGCAGAATTCCAGAAATAATAAATTATGTAGAACTGGAAGATAACAGACTATGCTCGATTGGGGTAACTAGTGACATGGTCCTCAGACAAATAGAGAAATTAAAACCTAACAAATCCCAGGCCCTGATGAACTGTTTGCAAGAGTTTTAAAGGAATGTAAAGAGGAACTTAGCAAACCTTTGGCAAATCTTTTCAATATATCACTACAAACTGGCATAGTGCCAGACAAGTGGAAAAGGGCAAATGTAATACCTATTTACAAGGCAGGTGACAGGTCCTTAGCTTCGAACTATAGACCAATAAGCCTTACCTCCATAGTTGGTAAATTTATGGAATCAATAATTGCCGAGGCAATTCGTAGCCATCTTGAAAAGCATAAATTGATTAATGAATCTCAACACGGTTTTACAAAGGGGCGTTCATGTCTTACGAATTTACTAACTTTTTCACTAAGGTGTTTGAGGAAGTAGATCATGGTAATGAATATGATATTGTGTATATGGACTTCAGTAAGGCTTTCGATAAAGTTCCACATCAGAGGCTACTGAGGAAACTTAAGGCACACGGAATAGGAGGAGAAATTTTTCCTGGGTAGAGGCATGGTTGACTAATAGGCGGCAGAGAGTTTGCATAAATGGAGAGAAATCAGAATGGGGCGTGTCTCAGGGTGTTCCACAGGGGTCAGTTTTGGGCCCCTGTTGTTTACAATTTACATAAACGACATAGATGAGGGAATAAATAGTAGCATAAGTAAATTTGCTGATGACACCAAAATAGGCCGTCCAATTCATTCAAACGAGGACATTAGAGCACTCCAGGATGATTTGAATAGACTGATGCAGTGGTCGGAGAAGTGGCAGATGCAGTTTAATGTAAACAAATGCAAAGTTCTAAATGTTGGGCAGGACAATAACCATGCCACATATAAGCTGAATAATATAGATCTTATTACTTGTAATTGCGAGAAGGATTTAGGAGTTCTGGTTAGTAGTAATCTGAAGCCTAGACAACAGTGCATAAGTGTTCGCAATAAAGCTAACAGAATCCTTGGCTTCATATCAAGAAGTATAAATAACAGAAGTCCTCAGGTTGTTCTTCAACTCTATATATCTTTGGTTAGGCCTCATTTAGATTATGCTGCACAGTTCTGGTCACCGTATTACAGAATGGATATAAATGCACTGGAAAACGTACAGAGGAGGATGACAAAGTTGATCCCATGTATCAGAAATCTTCCCTATGAGGATAGACTGAGGGCCCTGAATCTGCACTCTCTAGAAAGGCGTAGAATTAGGGGGGATATGATTGAGGTGTACAAATGGAAAACAGGAATAAACAAAGGGGATGTAAATAGCGTGCTGAAAATATCCAACCAAGACAGGACTCGCAGCAATGGTTTCAAGTTGGAAAAGTTCAGATTCAGGAAGGATATAGGAAAGCACTGGTTTGGTAATAGAGTTGTGGATGAGTGGAACAAACTCCGAGTACCGTCATAGATGCTAAGACGTTGTGCAGTTTTAAAAATAGGTTAGATAAATACATGAGTGGGTGTGGATGGGTGTGAGCTTGTACTAGGTCAGATGCAGTGCTCCTTCCTTAAGTGAATGTAACCTGACCTGTACTAATTCATTAAGTGGAAGTGACCTGACCAGGTGGTCGGCTGGACAATTATATGAGTGGGTGCGGTTGGGTGTGAATTGGTTCTGACTAGGTTGTGCTACTAGGTCAGATGCAGTGCTCCTTCCTTAAGTGAATGTAACCTGACCTGGCTGGGTCGGGGCATTGGCTTAAGCCGTTGGAGATTTGGACCTGCCTCGCATGGGCCAGTAGGCCTGCTGCAGTGTTCCTTCTTTCTTATGTTCTTATGTTCTTAATGTTGATTGGGGCACTTCATTCCATGCACTTCTAGCATAGCTGATGGCATCTGCAATGTTAAATTTACTCCAGAAGCTTGGTACTGCCAGGTTGGAGTCAGAGTCCATTGATGCAACTAGTTTTTTTTATAATTTTTTTTGTGTAGTTACACTTGAATGTCTGAATAACTCCCCGGTCCAGTGGTTGTATCAGAGATGTTGTATTTGGAGGTAAAAATACAACTTTTATATGTGGGGCAACATCCAGCAAAGCTTGTGGATGAGTACGGGAATTATCAAGAATGAAGAGAGCCTTGAATGTGCAAGTAAAACTTGACTTCAGGAATAAAGTGATGCTTAAACCAGTCAATAAATATTTCCTCTGTCATCCATGCTGACTGGTTTGACTTCCAAATTACTGGTAAGGTGTTTTTATCCACACCTCTCAAAGCACGAGGAGTCTTAGAGTGGTAAATAACCATGGGCTTACACTTGAAATCACCAAATGAATTACCGCAAAGGAGCAAGGTGAAGCGATCCTTCGCTGCCTTGAAGCCCGGTGCACTTTTCTCTTGCTGACTGATAAAAGTTCGTGTTGGCATTTTCTTCCAGAAAACACCTCTCTCGTCAGCACCTCACCTAACTACAGTATATAAGCCACCTCTACGGACATGCTGTCATTTCTACAAGATTGATGGACTGAACACATCGACTCCAGGCCGAGGGACTGATTACCTCAAAACTCCTACTCTCCTTAAAAAACACCCATCGTTAGGGTGACCGGGAATGAAATGTCGATATTCTCGTATGACTACCATAACTATGATTATCATAACCAGGACTGTCATAACTATAACTGTCATAAACATGATTATAATAACCATGACTATCATAACCATGTATATCATAACCATGACTACCATAACTATGATTATCATAACTATGACTATTATAACCATGACTATCATAAACATGACTATCATAACCATGACTGTCATAACTATGATTATCAAAACCTTGACTGTCATAACCATGACTATCATAACCATGACTATCATAAATATGATTATCATAACCATGACTATCATAACCATGACTGTCATAACAATGACTATCATAACCATGATTATCATAACCATGACTATCATAACCATGACTATCATAACTATGATTATCATAACTATGACTATCATAACTATGATTATCATAACTATGACTATCATAACTATGATTATCATAACCAGGACTGTCATAACTATGATTATCAAAACCTTGACTGTCATAACTATGACTATCAAAACCATGACTATCATAATTATGACTATCATAACTATGATTATCATAACAATGACTATCAAAATTATGACTATCATAACAATGACTATCATAACCATGACTATCATAACTATGACTATCATAACCATGACTATCATAACAATGACTATCATAACCATGACTGTCATAACTATGATTATCATAACTATGACTATCATAACAATGACTATCATAACCATGTCTAACATAACTATGATTATCATAACCATGACTATCATAACCATGACGATCATAACCATGACTGTCATAACTATGGATATCAAAACCTTGACTGTCATAACCATGACTATCATAACCATGACTGTCATAACCATGACTCATAAATATGATTATCAAAACCTTGACTGTCATAACTATGACTATCAAAACCATGACTATCATAACTATGACTATCATAACTATGATTATCATAACAATGACTATCATAACCATGACTATCATAACCATGACTATCATAACAATGACTATCATAACCATGACTATCATAACTATGAAAATCGTAACAATGACTATCATAACCATGACTATCATAGCCATGAGAGTCATAACTATGATTATCATAACCAGGACTGTCATAACCATGACTGTCATAACTATGATTATCATAACCATGAATATCATAACTATAACTGTCATAACCATGATTATCATAACCATGACTATCATAACCATGTATATCATAACCATGACTATCATAACTATGATTATCATAACCATGACTATTATAATTAAGACTATCATAAACATGACTATCATAACCATGACTGTCATAAATATGATTATCAAAACTTTGACTGTCATAACCATGACTATCATAACCATGACTATCATCAGCATTAAAAACTTGCTGTGGCTCATAGCCTCCCTCAGAAATAAGTTCCTGAAATTCAGCAGGGAAATTACTTGCTGCTGTATGATCAGCTGAAGCACTTTCACCAGAAAACTTAATATTATGTAACTTATTATGCAACTTAAAGTTCTTGAACCAGCCTGTAGTAAACATACACTCGTTTTCAGGCCTTCCTTCCTTATCACACACTGCTTTAAACAACTGTAAGGCCTTTTCCCTAATTAAGAGAAAACTAAGTGGTGCACCTTTCTTTGTTTTCTGTTCGATCCACTCAAGCAACAAGTTTTCAGTTTTATTTACTTGTTGGGACCTACGTGTCATTCTTTTCATGAGGTCACATTTTGGGTTATTACACAAGCTCGTATATTTGCCTCATTCTTCCTAATCGTACGAACTGACGCTTCATTAAGGCCATAGGCCCTCACTATATCCCTCACACGTGAGCCACTCTTAAGCTTATCTAATATCTCGATTTTCTTTGAAATTCCTAGACTTGAACGCTTAAACTTTTTCTTGTCACTTGCTGGAAAACTTGTATGCTTACTGGGTGTCATGATTGCTTGGTATATTTATCAGAATGCAATGAAAATGAGGAAATGAATTTAAATAAACACAGCGAGCTTCCCGATACTTATCGTCCTGCACGTGTACGAACCAAACTGAACGCTGGGAGGGATGTGAGGGTGGCGGGGGGATGGCACAAGAACTCCCCCACTGACTCAATGGTTTAACCCGCCGCGGGCGACCGCGCGCTAAAAATGTTTCCCCTCCTGCCGAACCGTGTAATATCTTTACGTCGTGTAAGATGATAATGTGTCGCAAAACTTAAATCGTGCAATACCCGTAACGTGCAACATAATCTCATGCTAAATGACGTTCTACTGTACTGCGCACACTGACCACACAGACCCATTCTCTCACATTTGGGCCTACCAGCTTTCTCCCACTTGATTTGAGGCCGCTAGAATTTATGCGTATTAATACGTCTGAAACAGTGGCTCGTAAGACGTATATATACAACCGAAACAGTCAAAGGGTTAATCCATTCCAGAAGGTCATTCTAAATCCGAAAAGTGCGAAAACCAAAGTAATATTTCCCATAAGAAATAATGTAAATACAATTAATCCGTTCCAGACACCCAAAAATATTCACAAAAAATTCATTTTTTAAAGAATAACTATAGTTTTACATACAGAAAACAGTGATAAATACAGAGGACCCCCGAGTTTCGAACTTAATCCGTTCCAGGAGCTAGTTCTAAAGTCGAAACGTTCGAAACTTGAAGCAATATTTCCCATAAGAAATAATGTAAATCCAATTAATCTGTTCCAGAAACCCAAAAATAAAAAAAAATAAAAATTCATTTTAGAGAGATTAATTATAGTTTTACATACACACAACAAACATACATAGTACAATTATTAATAAATAAATAAACATATAAAATAACATTTTTACTTACCTTTATTGAAGATTGTTGATAGCATCTGGAAGATAGGAAGGAGTGAGGGAGGGCTTAGTGTTTGGAAGGGGAATCCCCCTTCATAAAGACTTCAGGTAGCCAAGCCCTCTCTGGGGTTACATCCTTTCTTTTTCTTTTAATGCCACTAGGACCAGCTTGAGAGTCACTGGACCCCTGTCGCACAACTTATCTGCCCAGTGTGCTCTGTTTCTGGCGCTTCTTTAAAATGTCCCTAAAATGGGACATTGTTTTGTCACTGAACATGTTGCAGAGATGAGTTGTTTCAGCTTGTTGCACATCATTCCACTTTGCACAAATCTCCTTAATCTCTGAAGAAGGCACCTCATCCACTCCCTTTTCCTCCTCCTCTGAAGCAAGTTCCTCAGCTGTGGTCTGATGCTGTTCCAGATGAAGCTCTTGCAGCTCTTCAGTGATTAACTCTTCCCTGTGGTCCTGCACCAACTCTTCCACATCCTCGCCACTCACCTCCAACCCCAGGGACTTCCCCAATGCCACAATACAGTCCACAACAGGCAGAGGGTCAGCAGGGTCAGGGTCAGCCTCAAACCCTTCAAAATCCCTCTGTTGGACACAATCTGGCCACAGTTGTCTCCAAGCAGAGTTCAAAGTCCTGGAAGTCACTCCCTCCAAGCCTTACCTACAAGGCTTATGCAGTTGTAGATATTGAAGTGATTCCTCCAGAACTCTCTTAGGGTCAACTCAGTGTCTGAAGTCACTTCAAAGCCCTTTTGAAACACTGCTGTTGTGTAGTGTTTTTTGAAGTTAGAAATGACCTGCTGGTCCATGGGCTGGATAAGAGGAGTGGTGTTAGGAGTCAAAAATTAATTATTTTCCCCATAAGAAATAATGGAAATTAAATTAATCCATTCCAGACACCCAAAAGTTTTAAAATAAATATTGTTTACACATTAACTTACACAGTACATGTATATATAAATTAATACTAATAAATAAAACAGTATATAGTAACTTAACACTTACCTTTATTGAAGAGTTGTTGATGTATGGAAGGAGGGGGGAGGAAGGAGTATGCTAGTGTTTGGAAGGGGAATCCCCTTCCATTAACACTGCAGGTACCAAGTTCTTTTCTGGGGTTACTGTCCTTTTTCTTTTAATGCCACTAGGACCAGGTTGAGAGTCACTGGACCCCTCTTTAACCAAAAATCTGTCCAGGGAGCTCTGTGTCTGGCATTTCTTTAAAACATCCCTGAAATGGGACACCACATTGTCATTGTACATGTTGCCAGCACGGCCTGCAACAGCTTTGTTAGGGTGATAATCATCCATAAATGTTTGCACCCTGCTCCACATTGCACAAATCTCCTTAATCATTGAAGAAGGCACCGTCTTCCATCTCTCTTCCTCCTCCTCCTCTGGACCATTTTCCTGAACTGTGATCTGTTGCTGTTGCAGATGAAGCTCTTGGAGATCTGCAGTGGTTATCTCTTCATTGTCCTCCTCCACCAACTCTTCCACATCCTCGCTACAAACATCCAACCCCATGGACTTCCCCAGTGCCACAATTGCTTCCACAACAGGCTCAGGGTCCTGAGGCTCATCCCCAAAACCTTCAAAATCCCTCTCTGGGACACAGTCTGGCCACAGTTTTAAAACTCCAGGCAGAGTTCAAAGTCCTGGTAGTCACTCCCTCCCAAGCCTTACCTATAAGGTTTATGCAATGGAGGATAGTGAAGTGATCTTTCCAAAACTCTTTTAGGGTCAATTTAGTGTCTGAGGTCACATCAAAGTACTTTTGAAACATTGCTTTGATGTAGAGTATTTTAAAGTTTGAAATGACCTGCTGGTCCATGGGCTGGAGGAGAGGAGTGGTATTAGGGGGCAAGAACTTCACTGTGATGAACTTAAAGTCCTCCACAATTTGCTCTTCCAAGTCTCGAGGATGACCAGGAGCATTGTCCATTATCAGGAGGTACTTTAGGCCCAATTTATTTTCCTCGAGATATTTCTTCACACTGGAGCCAAACACTTCATGGAACCAATCAAAGAAAATTTCCCTAGTGACCCATGCCTTATTGTTAGCCTTCCACATCACACAAATTAGCCTTAGCGACACTGCATTTCTTAAACACACTGGGATTTTCAGAGTGATACACCAGTAAAGGCTTCACTTTAAAATCACCACTAGCATTACTACACAACATAAGAGTTAGCCTGTCTTTCATAGGCTTGTGTCCTGGCAGTGCCTTTTCCTCCGGTGTAATGTAGGTCCTTTTTGTCATTTTCTTCCAAAACAGGCCTGTTTCGTCAGTTAAACACTTGTTCAGGTTTAAATCCTTGCATACACAACCCGCACATAGAAGAGAGGAGCTTACCCCTTCTACCTGTTCTTTGTGTTAGTGTGACTTTGTAAATGGTCCAGATCGGACCGAAACGTCGTCATAAGCTCCTCTCTTCTATGTGCGGGTTGTGTGTGCATTGTTCGAGTCACGGTATTGTGCCTTTTTTGTTATTTAAATCCTTCAGCCTGTACATAGCTTTGAAATTCCTGTACGTATTTTTCAGCCGCACTTTTGTCTGAACTGCCTGCCTCATCATGCCTTATCACACTATGTATGCCAATACGCTTCTTAAATCTGTCAAACCAGCCTTTGCTGGCTTTAAATTCACTCACTTCACCACTCGTTGCAGGCATTTTCTTGACGAGATCATCATGCAACTGCCTTGCTTTTTCAGATATTATTGCCTGCGTAACACTATCTCCCGCTAATTGTTTCTTGTTCATCCACACCAACAACAAAGGTGCAAATATGGTCTCTGTTTTGTGATCATATTTGCACCTTTATAATAATAATAATAATTTATTTAGACATGGTACAATGATACATAGATAGACATGATACATAGGTATAAATGAGATGTACGTATATGCCAAAAGCCCCTAATATGCTGTGCATTGCAGGCATTCTTAGGACTATTTAATAGTAGACTACATGGTAAAAAATCATTGGATGATAATTTATAAAATAAGTATAATTGTGTATCTAAGTTATAAAATTTGACAACAACAGCTTCCTTGATTTTATTTCCCTTGGCCACAGTGGTACCGATGGTTGAATAGGGTTTGCCATACAGCCTGGCCAGCTCAGCCACACACACGCCACTTTCATATTTTGCTATTATCTCCTTCAGTTCTACCATATTTCTGAGCCTCTTTACCACTAGGAGCTTTCTTTGGACCCATGGTGGCTTATTTAGCAGTTGCAAGTACAGTGGACCCCCGAGTTACGAACACCCCGGAAATCGTACAATTTTGTAAGTATAATATTGTAAGTGCTATTGTAAGTGTATTTTTGGGGGTCTGAAATGGACTAACCTACTTGACATTATTTCTTAAGGGAGTAAATTCGTTCGGTAATGGCACTTGAGCAGGCTTCTGGAATGAATTTTATTCGTTACTCGGGGGTCCACTGTACAGTGAACCCCCGGTTAATGATATTTTTTCGTTCAAGAATGCTGTTCAAGTGCCATTACCGAATGAATTTATTCCCATAAGGAATAATGTAAATTAGATTTGTCCTTTTAGACCCCCAAAACTACACTTACAAAAGCACTTACAAAAATAAACTTACATAAAAGGGTGAGTTTGGAGACCGTCGTTAACCGGGGGTCCACTGTACTAAAAACAATGGAATAATGACAAAATGTATGGTATGAATGCGGGGGGTGGCGCTCACTCGCTGGTAAACGATAGCACACTGACTCTGGATGAAGCGTTGTGCCGTCTCAGGGCACGTGTACGCGTCCAGGACAAATGACTTATTCCGAGCAGATCAACATACAGTGGACCCTCGCTATTCGAACACTCCAAACTCGCCCTTTTATGTAAGTTTATTATTGTAAGTGCTTTTATAAGTGTATTTTTTGGGGTCTGAAATGGACTAATCTAATTTACATCATTCCTTATGGGACTAAATTTGTTTGGTAACAGCACTTGAACAGCATTCTGGAATGAAGAATGTTCGAATAGCGAGGGTCCACTGCATACCGAACCAATATTTTTATGGAAAAAGGTAACGTTTTCCGAATTTAACGTAATCCGACGCCATCGTAATTCGGGGGTCCACTGTACTTTTCACAAAGCCTCATTAGTTCCCTGGTATGTGCCTGTTGAGCCAGGGTGCTTCCAGGAGATATTTCTGGTATAACATTATGTTGCGTCATCTTCCATTTTACATGAGGGTGGGATTTTCTAGCCTATCCAGATAGCTATCTATCTTCCTTAATTGCTCTGTGAATTCCTCAGCAGTTGCTGATGGTGGTTTGTATACTAGGATATTTACTAAATTCCTATTTTCAACTTCAATGCATAGGATTTCTACTGTATCATTCATAGCGTTCAGCACTTCTGTGCAACACAGAGTATCTTTTACATCGAGTCCTACTCCCTGTAACCTATTAATTCTATCACAGCTATACACGTTATAGTTTTCTATCGTAATCTCTCCATCCAAAACATCCCTTGTATGTGTTTCTGTAAATGCTCCAAACATGGCATTCGCTTTTGATAGGAGCCCACTGACATAACTAACTTTGTCATTTTTATTTGATTTCAGACCCTGGATATTTGCAAATATGAAGCAGGAATTACCATTTGGGATGTTTTGCCTTTCTTTGTGTTTCGTTAGTACCACTGGTGATGTACTACCTGGTATGGCCCCTGGTGTACATACCCCTGGTTTCTCCAGTACTGACTTTGCATTTGATTGTTCATTCGGCCTTGATGATCTGGTGCCTGTTTTGGCATGTCCCGTTGTGCTGCCCATCTGTCCTCTCTGTACCATTTTTCCCTTTTGTCTCTTTCTTTGGTCTGGTTGTTTCTCTTTACGTATATCTAAAAAAGATTGCTGTTCATTTTCCCTTTCCCTGCTTTCTCTGTAGCGTACCGTTCCCTTTATATGGTGGTCTGGGCAGCTCAATCTATTCTTCAGCTTCAATCTATTCTTGACAACATTGTTTTTCTTGAAAACACTGGGATTTTCTGAGTGATACACCAGTAAAGGCTTCACTTTAAAATCCCCACTAGCGTTAGCACAAAACTGAGAGTTAGCCTGTCTTTCATAGGCTTGTGTCCTGGCAGTGCCTTTTCCTCCTGTGTTATGTAGGTCTTCTTTGGCATTTTCTTCCAAAACAGGCCTGTTTCGTCACAATTGAACACTTGTTGGGGTTTGAATTTTTCAGTCTCTATGTACCTTTTAAATTCCTGCGCAAATTTTTCAGCTGCCTGTTTGTCTGAACTGGCTGCCTCACCATGCCTTACAACACTGTGTATGCCACTACGCTTCTTATATCTGTCAAACCAGCCATTGCTGGCCTTAAAATCAATAAAATCAGCACTGGTTCCAGGCATTTTCTTTACAAGATCGGCATGCAACTGCCTTGCCTTTTCACAAATGATCGTCTCCAAAACACTATCACCCGTATCTCTTTATCTTTGATCCACACCAGCAACAACTTCTCAACCTCATCGACTATTTGTGGTCTATTTTTGGTTAGCATATCAACACCTTTCGCAACATCAGCTTCCTTGATTTGTTCTTTCTTTGCCAGGATTGAAGCGATTGTTGATTTGTTTTTGCCATATATCCTGGCAAGCTCCATAAATCGCACACCACTCTCGTATTTTTGTACTACAGTAGACCATCATTTAACATGATAGTTACATTCCTGAAAACGCCATGTTAGGTAAAATCGCGTTAGATGAACTGAAGAACTTGTGGAAAAAATAGGGTTACGTTCCTGGGAGCCCCCAAAAAGCCAAACAACCTTTTTTTAGACCAACAGATCTTACAAAAATAAAAGTGAATATGTAATTGTAGTTCATTATCGTGATGTATTATGTTGTTTTTACTGCTTAAGACTGCAAATGTAACAGAAATAATAGTATTTCTTACCTTAAATTGTGGGTGCTGGTGTTTGTGGATGATTGTGGAGAGTTATGCTGTGGCCCTACTGGGCTGAGGTGGATAGTAGAGGTTCTGGAACTGAAGTTGATGGTTGTACTGAGTGTCTAACTTTAAGTCATTCAGTAAGTCAGTCAAGTCATTCAGTAAGTCAGTCAAGTCATTCAGTAAGTCAGTCAAGTCAGTCAGTAAGCCAGTCAAGTCAGTCAGTCATTCAGTAAGTCATTCAGTCAGTCACACAAACTTATGTTTACCTCTTTATGTGTACAAAGTAACACTTCATTACAGCCACAGGTTATCTCTTGTTTTCTTCATTAATTCTAAGGCTTAAATGCTTATACCTTTTCTTGCCACTTTGAGCAACACTGGTATGCCTACTGGTTGTCATTATTGCTTGGCAGATACAAGATACGTATAGTAATTAAAAGATCAAAACACAATTCACAAACGCAGCTAGCTTGTAGCAGAGGACTGGACGCGTATGAACTATGAATGGTGGGGTGGTGTCGGGGAGTGGCTGGGGACAGCGGGTGGTCTCCCCCGCTGATCCACAACAAGGCAGCTGCTTGAGGAAAAGGGAATTTGTTTTTCCTTCCCGCAAACTGAACCGTGTTAAATTAATTTTACGATGTGTTATATAAAATTGTACCGCAAATCTTCAATCGTGCTATACTCACTTTCTTTACCACAGGGGTACCACTAGGAAGTTTCCTTGGCCCATGGTAGCTTATTTCACAGTCGCACTTAATGAAGAAGCACCAAACACAATGAATTAATTGTGAAATGTTTGGACGAGTGCGCAGGGTAATGTTCACTCGGAGGATAAACAAAGCTATACTGACTCACGACGCTTTCGCGGGCAGGCACGCAGGCGCGGGGCAGGCGGACAGGTCTGGTACACACGCAGTTCGAAACACGGGGCACGTTTGATACTTAGGACAAAATTGGTTCGAAAAAAGTGGTCGAAACTCGAAGCGTTCAATAGTCGATGTGTTCGAAACTCGAGGTTCCACTGTAAATATAAATAAATACTATAAACATTACATACCTTTATTGAAGACTCTTGTTGGCTTATTGAAGAAGGCGAGGAGGGGAGAGGAAGTTGAGGTTATTGTTTGGAAGGGGAATCCCCCTCCATAAGGACTTTAGGTATCAACCCATTCATGACTGCGTATTAGACTGGCCAGTTGGACACGTACTGGACTCTGACATTATTTGTTTACTCTTGAACATTGGCAAAATCTAACATTTCCACTACTTTGAGCTCAATTTCAAGGTACTTTTCATCGTGAAACCAATCAAAATCATTTCCATTTCAGTAATATATCTTCCATTCTATCAAATAAGACCAAGAAAACGAGAATACAACCATAAATACCATACGAAAATACACCTCAAAGTCGGCGTTTTAAACCAAAAACACGATCAGAGTTTTTTTTTCTCATGCAGTGTATGCTGCAGGATTTTTTTTATACTGCATACACTGACCACGAAGACCCATACTTTCATATGTAGGCCTACCAACTTTCTATCACTAGATTTGAAGGCGCTAGAATTTACACATTCAAGTACGGCACCAACCCTGGCTTTCAAGCCGTACAAGTATGACACCAACCCTGAAAGGGTTAAATTCTTCAACACTGAAAGCAAGTTTGTGAGCAGGGTTCTCGACAGTGAAAGGTTTAAGGGTAGTGGGATTTCATTCAACATCTATGCAACTCTCCTGTAGAATGATAATACAGGTACAACATCAATTTTCCCGAACCTTTGGTTCCAAAGCCTTTCTGGATTACTGATTTTTCCAAACTAGGGGTAGTCACCTTGGTCAGCATAAACAGTTGATTTACCGAGACCATAATCTTCACAGATCTTACGCACTGAAGCACCATGGTCCAGTTTTCTCAACAGTTCAACATTCTCTTGAATCGATACAGACTAGTGTTTACGTTTGACACCACCAGTCTTCCTCTCATCTCCCTTAGAAGCATAGCTAGGGTTAATTTAATCAAAATAAGCTAAGAAACTCACAGAATTGGGGTGTCCCCCACCAGGTGGAGTGTAAACAATCCAGGTGAGCACAGCTACACTCAACACCATCTGTGGGCCGCCCAGTAAGCTAGTGTGGCGGCTGCAGGAATTTCAAGTTCCTGCTCATAAATTTGTATGGATTATAAGAGGTTTCAGACCATCAGTGTCCGGAAAGTCAGTGTTGTACCTGTACATTGATTGATGAAAAATTATGTTGTTAATCTTTCATTATAATTGCCTTTGGCATTGTATGCAAATGATGGGAAGTACAGTGGACCCTCGGTTTTCATTCACCTCCAAACTCGAACAATTATGTAAATGTATTTTTGTAAGAGCTTTTGTAAGTGTAATTTTGGGGTTCTGAAATGACTAATCTAATTTACATTTGTCCTTATGGGAACAAATTCGTTCGGTAATGGCACTCAAACAGCATTCTGGAATGAATTTTCAATGAAAACCGAGGGTCCACTGTACATCCATAAACATTATGAAGGCACCTATACAATGTAATGACTCTTTCAGCTAGAGTGATAGACAACACTCGGTATAAGTGTCTTCAGTTCCAGATAACAGAAGACAATGTCGTCCATGGCTTTGGTGGCTACTTCGAGGCGATATTGTATAAACATATTGTCTTGAGTATTAAACCAGAGACACATTCCCGTGGCATGTTCTCCTGGTTCCCCATCCTTTTTCCTCTCAGGGTATGTATATATAACTGCAAGATTTTCATTTTCATATAACTATTCTCTTCTATATTTGGTCAAAATATTGTAGTTAATTTAGCTAAAAGTCACACTAATTTAAGCATTGATTTTGTTTTCGATAGTACCGTAACATCCATCCCAGGTGGTACATCATCACCCCATTGAAGTGGGAAACAGTATTCATGATGCTGTAGATGATGAAGACAAAAGCAGTGATTTGGAACTTTATTCAGACTGCTTGTGTGTGTTTATCATCTACTACTCTATATTCCCATACCATCTTTTGATACAAATTGATGATGCTGCTGCTTGCAATTGTTAGCTAGTTTTTATTCATGATCTTATTACAGTTTTTTTGCTTCATAATTTATAAATTACAGTATACATTGGTATTTTTGAGTGGTTCATGTTTTTATTTAATTATTTTTTATAAACACATCGGCTGCTTCCCACCAAGGCAGGGTGGCCCGAAAAAGAAAAACTTTCATCATCACTCACTCCATCACTGTCTTACCAGAGGCATGCTTACACTGCAGTTATAAAACTGCAACATTAACACCCCTCCTTCAGCGTGCCGGTACTGTACTTCCCATCTCCAGGAATCAAGTCCGGCCTGCCGGTTTCCCTGAATCCCTTCATAAATGTTACCTTGCTTACACTCCAACAGCATGTCAAGTCCTAAAAACCATTTGTCTCCATTCACTCCTATCTCACATGCTCATGTACGCTTGCTGGAAGTCCATCCATCGCACTCAAAACCTCCTTTACCCCTTCCCTCCAACCTTTCCTAGGCTGACCCCTACCCCGCCTTCCCTCCACTACAGATTTATATACTCTCAAAGTCATTCTATTTTGTTCCATCCTCTCTGCATGTCCAAACCATCTCAGTAACCCCTCCTCAGCCCTCTGGATAATAGTTTTGGTAATCCCACACCTCCTAATCTCCAAACTACAGATTCTCTGCATTATATTCACATCACCTCAGACATGACATCTCCACTGCCTTCGTGTCGCAACATTCACCATCCATGCTTCACACCCATATAATTATGAGCATTGGTATAACTATGCTCTCAAACATTCCCCTATTTGTTTCCCTGGATAATGTTCTTTGTCTCCACAGACTCGTCAGTGCACCACTCGCCTTTTTCACCTCATCAATTCTATGATTCACCTCATCTTTCATACACACATCTGCTGACACATTCACTCCCAGATATCTGAATATATTCACCTCCTCTGTACTCCCTCCCTCCAGTCTGATATCCAATCTTTCGTTATCTAAATTTTTTGTTATCCTCATCACCTTACTCTTTCCTATATTCACTTTTAATTTCCTTCTTTTACACACCCTACCAAACTTGTCCACCAACCTCTGCAACTTCTCTTCAGAATCTCCCAAAAGCACAGTGTCATCAGTAAAGAGCAACTCTGAAAACTCCCACTTTGTGTTAGATTCTTCATCTTTTACCCCCTCCCCTCCCTGCCTCTTGCCAGCACCCAAGCATTCACTTCTCTTAAAACCCCATCTATAAATATATTGAACAGCCATGGTGATATCACACATCCCTGTCTAAGGCCTACTTTTACTGGGAAATAATCTTCCTCTCTCCTACACACACTAACCTGAGCCTCACTATCCTCGTAGAAACTCTTCATTCCTTTCAGTAACCTACCTCTTATTCCATACATTTACAACATCTGTCACATTGCCTCCTATCCACCCTATCATTTGCTTTTTCCAAATCCATAAATGCTGTTCACCTATATGTTTCACTGTAAACACTTGGTCTACACACTCCCAACCCTTCCTAGAGCCTCCTTGTTCATCTGCTATCCTGCAGTATATAAATGAACAGCATTTAGATAGGAGCAAAGAAGTTTTCATTGCATTTATGGATTTGGAAAAGGCAGATGATAAGGTGGATAGGGGAACAATGGAGTAGATGTTGCAAGTGTATGGAATAGGTAGTAGGTTACTGATTGCTGTTAAGAGTTTTTATGAGGATAGTGAGGCTCAACTTAGAGAATGTAGGTGAGTGGTGCATTGAGGCATCTGTGGAGACACTGTTATCCATGGAAGCAAAGAAGGAAAATGTATAAAAGTATAGTGGGTTGTGAATGTTGCAGAGAGGAGGAGGCTGGAGGCAGTGGAGATGTCGTGTGTTGAGGGCAATGTGTGGTGGTAATATGCAGAGAATTTGTAGCTTGGAGATCAGAAGGAGGTGCAGAGTTACTAAACATATTATCCAGAAGGCTGAGGGGGAGGGGTTTGTGAAGTGGTTTGGAAATTTAGAGAGATGAAATAAAATAGGATGACTTGGAGGGCATATAAAACTGTAGTGGAGGGAAGGCAGGGTAGGGGTCATCCTAGGAAAGGTTGTAGGGAAGGCAGAGTAGGGGTCATCCTAGGAAAGGTTGGAGGGAAGGGGTAAAGGAGGTTTTGTGTGCAAGGGGCTTAGACATCCAGCAAGCGTGTGTGAGCATGTTAGATAGGAATGAGTGGAGGCAAGTGGTTTTTATGACTTTACATGCTGTTGGGGTGAGCAAGGTAACATTAATGAAGGGATTCAGGAAAACTGGTTAGCCAGACTTGAATCTGGGAAGTACAGTGCCGGGGTCCCCTCAGTTTGCTCTTCCTGGAGGCCTTCCGAATTTCCTCCCCACCCCACAGAGGGGTGGAGATGTGTGTTTTGTAGTATTGGCACCCATCTGGCCAGCAGTGATGGAGTGAGTGATGGTGAAAGGGTTTCTTCTTTATCAGGTTGCCCTACCTCAGTGGAAGATGACCAATGTTAGAAAAAAAAAATTAATTTCAAAAGTGAAATTGTCCTTATTGAGCATTTTTTTTTCTTTTAGGAGCCTGTTCCAGTGCGAATGGGAGATATAATGGAGGTGCACTTTTGGCGGTGTGCCACCAAGAAGAATGTATGGTATGAATGGTGCGTCACTTCCCCACAGATAATATCCATTCACAACCCTAATGGTCGAGCATATACAATAGGGTTATAACAGAGGAAGTCTATAGGGGACTTCTATTTCATGTTACGTCAATGGATGTTGGTCAGGTTTGGTGTAAAGAAACCTGTTGCTTAAAATTCAGTCATCTGGCAATAATAATAACAAAAATTGAATGCATAAAAATGGCCTGAAGAAAGTCCCAGAATTATTGTTCCTATAATTTTCCAGTTATTCCATTCAAAATCTCATCTGCCTTTCAAGAGCTTGTTAAAAAAAATAAAGGGTCCAAAATTCTTGAGGTTGCATGTGTAACCCCTTATAATTGTTGACAATAACACATACTGTACTTGTCTTGTAAATGTACTCAAGAGGTACACTGAAGGTAACTGAAGGTAAGCACTTCAACACTATTTTTGTAATGTCATTTGGCACACCCAGAATCTGCTGCCATTGATCATCATTTGGTCTGCCAATTATTGGTGCACTTAATGTAAAAAGTTACTGTGTATACACATTATTGGTGCACTTATAAAAGGGCCATTGTTTACAAATTATTGGTGCTTTTTTAAACAGGCAATTGTTGTATGCAAATTATTAGTGCAACTATAAAAGTGCCATAGTTGTATACAAATTACTGGTTCACTTATAAAAGGGCCATTGTGTGTATACAAATTATTGGTATACTAACTGTTAAAAAGCCATTGTATACATATTATTAGTGCATTTATGAGAAAGCTAGTGTGTGTACAAATTGGTATACATACTTGTAAAAAAAAATTAGTATGTATTCAGATTATTGGTACACTTGTAAAATGCTATTTTGTATATAAAATATTGGTACACTTGTAAAAAGTGTACATAACTTAAGAATCAAGAGAGTTAGAAGAAAATATAATTAGCAAATTATGTATTAGGAAGTGTTCTGCATATACAGTAATAGTGAACCAAGTGCAGTGATGTTTAAGTCTCTCCAACGTTGTACACCTGTATGCTGATTCTAGTTCATAGCATGTATCGAACATTCTGACTAGTAGAAAAACAAGTTCTTCTTGTTGGAAAAGAAGACATAGATAATAGAGATAAATACTCTGTGGCTTTTATTTTATTGTTAAACTGGTTAAATAATATCCTGTGGTGTGCACTAGTTAATATCACAATAGTTGATGACACTTCTATACTGTGAAAGTGTGACTCCGCAGTTCAGTCCCTTTGGATGCCTTCGTGGATATGGATGAACTTTGTAATTCTCTTGAGTACAGTGTGACGGTTACAGATCAGATTCCCACCTTTTTCTTTGCATAATGGTTCATGGGTATACTGTGAAAAAGATTATTATGCTTACATTTTTTGTTCCTGGCAACTATTACCTTTAATGAAGAAGTAATGCAAAATTAATTTATCTCAGGCATCCTAACTTCATGCCATATTTTAGACTAAAAAAAGTGAGTAAAAATGAGGTACAAATATTGTCTCAGTTTCATTATGCCATGCTATTTTATGTATTGTAATATTAATATTAGTACATCATGTCTTAGGCATATTTTATTATTGAATTAAAACCATTTCATTACACAAGCTGCACTCATGCATTCATAAATAATTTGCTACTAAGAAATAAATTAATCATTTATAAACTTAGCTGTGCTAAATTTTATTGAGGGTTTTAGCACTGTCCTGCTTTGCAATAATTTTCTTGATAGCAAATTGTAGCCTCAATATCAATTTTTATTCTAAATTGAAAGTTAAGAATTATTTTGCTGTTTGATGAATGAAATGATGGATCACCTTGTAACCTGGTATTGCTTGTGTATACTTTACAAAAAAAAAAAAGTTCGGAAGCCTCTTGCATAAATGTACAAATCCACCAACATTATATTTTGAGACCGATCTTAAATATAAGCTCAACACTTACTTTGCTATTGATTGTTATTATTTATCCTTAATGTAAGTAAATTTTATTATTGTTTTTTTCAACCATTTCTAAGTAAATTAGGCATAGTATGGCTGAATTACAAGTAGGAAAGATTGTTTAACCCTGATACATGGAATGTGAGATATCTTTATCCCTGATAACCCCTGTGGTGGACTGAAGAAGTAAAGGGTGTGATAAAAGAGAAAAAGGTAGCTTATGAGAGGTTTTTACAAAACAGAAGTGTTAATAGAAGAGCAGAGTATATGGAGAGTAAAAGAAAGGGGAAGAGAGTGGTGAGAGAGTGCAAAAGAAGAGCAGATGAAAGAATGGGAGAGGCTCTGTCAAGAAATTTTGCTGAAAACAAGAAAAAATTTTGGAGTGAGATAAACAAGGTAAGAAAGCCTAGGGAACGAATGGATTTGTCAGTTAAAAACAGAGTAGGGGAGTTAGTAGATGGGGAGCTGGAGGTATTGGGTAGATGGCGGGAATATTTTGAGGAACTTTTAAATGTCAATGAAAAAAGGGAGGCGGTAATTTCATGTACTGGTCAGGGAGGTACAACATCGTTTAGGAGTGAAGAGCAGGATGTGAGTGTGGGGGAGGTGCGTGAGGCATTACGTAGAATGAAAGAGGGTAAAGCAGCTGGAACTGACGGGATCATGACAGAAATGTTAAAAGCAGGGGGAGATATAGTGTTTGGAGTGGTTGGTATTTTTGTTTAATAAATGTATGTAAGAGGGGAAGGTATCTAGGGATTGGCAGAGAGCATGTATAGTTCCTTTATATAAAGGGAAGGGGGATAAAAGAGATTGTAAGAATTATAGGGGAAGAAGTTTACTGCGTATACCAGGTAAAGTGTATGGCAGGGTTATTATTGAAAGAATTAGAGGTAAGACAGAGAGTAGGATTGCAGATGAGCAAGGAGGCTTTAGAGTGGGGAGGGGATGTGTAGATCAAGTGTTTATAGTGAAGCATATATGTGAACAGTATTTAGATAAAGGTAGAGAAGTTTTCCATTGCATTTATATATTTAGAAAAGGCATATGATAGAGTGGATAGGGAAGCAATGTGGCAAATGTTGCAAGTGTATGGAATAGGTAGTAAGTTACTGAAGGCTGTAAAGAGTTTTTATGAGGATACTGAGGCTCAGGTTAGGGTGTGTAGGAGAGAGGGAGATTACTTCCCAGTAAAAGTAGGTCTTAGACAGGGATGTGTAATGTCACCATGGTTGTTTAATATATTTATAGATGGGGTAGTGTGACCTAAGTGTAAGTAGAAGTAGCCAGACGTACCTGAAATCTTGCATGTTTATGAGACAGAAAAAAGACACCAGCAATCCTACCATCATGTAAAACAGTTTCAGGTTTCTGTTTCACAGTCACCTGGTAGGATGGTAGTACCTCCCTGGGTGGTTGCTGTCTACCAACCTACTACCTACATGAACCATGTAAATACAAATGGAGTATCTGGGATAAGCTGACGTCTAGTGAAGGTAATAAATCATTTTTTTTTTTATATATATTAACACAGGCCATTTCCCACCAAGGCAGGGTGGCCTGACAAAGAAAAACTTTCATCATCATTCACTCCATCACTGTCTTGCCAGAGGCATGCTTACACTACAGCTACAAAACTGCAACATTAACACCCCTCCTTCAGAGTGCCGGCACTGTACTTCCCACCTCCAGGAATCAAGTCCGGCCTGCCGGTTTCCCTGAAACCCTTCATAAATGTTACCTTGCATACACTCCAACAGCACGTCAAGTCTTAAAAACCATTTGTTTCCACTCCTATCTAACACGCTCACGCACGCTTGCTGGAAGTCCAAGCCCCTCGCACACAAAACCACCTTTACCCTCTCTCTCCAACCTTTTCTAGGCCGACCCCTACCCCGCCTTCCTTCCACTACAGATTTATACACTCTCGAAGTCATTCTATTTTGTTCCATCCTCTCTATATGTCCAAACCATCTCAATAACCCCTCCTCAGCTCTCTGGATAATAGTTTTGGTAATCCCACACCTCCTAATCTCCAAAGTACAGATTCTCTGCATTATATTCACACCACATATTGCCCTCAGACATAATATCTCCACTGCCTCCAGCCTTCTCCTTGTTGCAACATTCACAACCCATGTCTCACACCCATACAAGAGTGTTGGTATAACTATACTCTCATACATTCCTCTCTTTGCTTTCATGGATAAAGTTCTCTGTATCAAAGTGGAGTTGATAAAGGCTATAGCACCAGCCAGCGATAAAGTGTAGCATTAACAGTGTAGCAAGTAAGTTAAGCCATTAATCGATAGAAAAATGACGACACGAAACTTAACTCGTCCATTGTTTGTTTGAGGAATATAGGGGCACTGAGACCAGAGCCGCCCTCTGCCAACATCTCCAAGGTAAGTGTAAATATTTCTTATTTATATAAATGTGAATATTTCTTATTTATAAATTAAAGTGTAAATATTTCTTATTTATAAATTATGTACATTGTTTGTGTGAATAGTGGTGGTGGCTTTTTGCTGCCACCGACCACCACCATGGCTTATGGTCAGTGGCCCTTATAAACCAACAACAATAACACTACCGCCAGTTCTCTCATACATAATGATATATTTTATTCATTCCAGAGTATATATCATGTTTCTATGTTATTAATATTGTTTATTATGTCATATTAGATGAAGTGTGATAGATAAATAAGCCGTAGAGCTGATATTAGTGTCAAATTGAAGCATTTTGTCCTGCCTCCCAACAATAAACTCGCCTCCCTCTCTCCTCCTCTCCATCTTCCATACATCAACAAGAGTCGCCAATAAAGGTAAGTGTGATGTTAAATGTTCATTTATACATGTTATTAGTGCTTTATATATATAGTGGTCCCTCAACTAACGAACTTAATCCATTCCAGGAGCTAGTTCTTTACGCGAAAAGTTTGTTATTTGAAACCTTATTTCCCATAAGAAATAATGTAAATACAATTAATCCGTTCTAGACATCCAATAATATTCACAAAAAATTAATTTTAATACTAAATAATAACAAACAGATTATAAATAACATTTACTTACCTTTATTGAAGAGAGTTGGAGGCATCTGGACGATAGGGAGGAGGATGGGGGCAGGATGTTAGTGGTTGGAAGGGAAATCCCCCTCCAAAAGGACTTCAGGTAACAAGTCCTTATCTGGGGTTACTTCCCTTCTTTTTCTTTTAATGCCACTAGGACCAGCTTGAGAGTCACTGGATCCCTGCCTGGTGAAATAACTGTCCACAGTCCTCTGTTTCTGGTGCCTGTTTAATATTTTCCTGAAGTGCAACATGGCTCTGTCACTGAAGTGGTTTCACAGAGGGCTAATTTCAGCTTGCTCAGGGTGGTGTTTTTCAACAAAACTTTGCACATCGTTCTCAACCTCATCCACTGTTTTCGATCTCTTTTTCGTTAACATATCAACCCCTTTTGCAACATTAGCTTCCTTGATCTCATTTCTCTTTGCCAGGATAGTGCCAATACTAGATTTGTTTTTCTTGTACATCCTGGCAAGCTCACTCACACGTATGCCACTCATATTTTTCAACAATCTCTTTCTTCAGTTCAATGGTGGTCCTCACTCTCTTTACAACAGGGGTGCCACTAGGAAGCTTCTTTGGACCCATGGTGACTTACTTCACAGTGAGAATCATTGTGAAATCACCAATAAACAAGAGTAAATTTATTGTGAATGTTTGAAAGAGCGCGCTGGGTAATGTTCTCTCAATGGTAAACAGCGCTTAACTGGCGTTTGGACAGGTCTGGTACGGTTCGCTTCACAAGTAAATGTTCCCTATGTGAGACAAATATTTTGCGAAAAAAGCATTCGTTATGCGATTTGTTCGCTATATGGAGCGTTCATTAGGCGGGGGGTTCACTGTATTTGTCATTCTTTTCTGTATGTAAATCTATATTTAATCTCTCAAAAATTATTTTTTGTTAATACTCCTGGGTGTCTGAAATGGATTAATTGAATTTGCATTATTTCTTATGGGGAAAATAGCTTCAGTTTTCGTTGATTTCAGTTTTAGTCGATCCCTCTGGAACGGATTGAACATGAAAACGGAGGGTTGACTGTATTCACTTTTAATTTCCTTCTTTTACATACCCTACTAAACTCATCCACCAACCTCTGCAACTTCTCTTAAGAATCCCCCAAAAGCACAGTGTCATCAGCAAAGAGCAACTGTGGCAACTCCCACTTTGTGTTAGATTCTTTATCTTTTAACCCCACACCTTTTGCCAACACCCGAGCATTCGGGTTTTTGTACTAGAAAATTTAAAGCCATGATAAGTGGTCCAGTGGGAGACTCGGTCTATCACAACCTGAAGGGAGGCTGCTACTAGTTGACAGTCAGCTCCCGAGTAAGCTATAGCGAAGTCATCTACATAAAGTGATGACCAAATATGAGAAGGAAGAACGGAAGGTAGGTCATTTATAGCTAATAGAAAAAAAGTAGTGCTGAGGAGACAACGTTGTGGGGCTCCCTCAGACTCGGAAATGTCTATCAGATAAGAAAGCAGTGATGAAGTGTGGTAGACTACCTCAAAGGCCTAAGGAGTGGGCCCAAGCCCACTCCTTAGGCCTCTAAGGTCAGTGCAGCCTCATCCACACCACGGAAGGTAAAAAGAGGGAAGAGGCACAGATTGTAGATCAAGGTGAGGGAACTCACTGGAATTAAGCAGTGCACATACCTCCAAGTGGTGTCATATGCTTTCTCTAGATCAAAAAAGACCGCCAGCATGGAGTGGTTGTTAGCAAAGGCAGAATATACATATCTAAGTGGAGTAAGGGGTCTAAGGCAGAGCGGCCTTTGCGAAAGCCATATTGGCGAGGGAAAAAGCTATTGTGAGTCTCTTAAGAACCACATCAGACATCTATTTACCAATCGTTCCATCACCTTGCAGATCACGCTGGTCAGGGCAATGGGACGATAGTGAGAGGTATCAATCCCTGAGGCACCCAGTTTGTGAAACAGTAATACAATAGCCGATTTCCATTGTTGAGGGAGAACTCCTCACTCCCATATAAGATTGAAAATACGTAAAAGAACGGGAAGGGCCGTAGAATGGAGATGATGTAGCATACCTATGTGGATATCATCAGGTCCCACTGCCGACAAATGAAAAGCGTAGACTCAAGTTCTAGGAGAATAAAAGGTACGTTATACAGCTCCAATCCATCGGAGGAGAAATCTAAGGGCAATTGCTCCTTGGCAGGCTTAGACGCAAGAAATGAGGGACAGAGGTGAAGCCCTCGGGAGATACAAAATAGTTCCCGATTTCTGTGGCAACTTTGAGAGGTTCTGCGACATCAACCCCAGCTACCCGCAAAGTGGGAGCTGGGTCCGGAGTGTACTTGCCACACAACTTCTGCACCTTTTTCCAAATCGCGCACATAGGGGAAGATGAGGTAATGTTAGACACGTAGTCTCGCCAACAAGTGCATTTAGCGTCGCAGATGACGCAGCGAGCAACTGCCCTTGCCTGCTTAAAATATAACAGATGCTCCGCGGTACAATTATATCGATAGCGGCCCCATGCCGCACATTTTAGATGCACTGCACAGGCGCATGTAGGAGACCATCAAGGTACGCATGTCTGAGAATGCCTACCTGAGGTTTGGGGGATAGAACACGTCACTGCAGTTAGGACGAAGGTCGAGAATTGGCGTGCCAGTTCATCAATAGAGGACGAAAGGGGATCCTCACAGCAGGTGGTAAGATGGGAGTGTAAGTTCCAGTCTGCTCAAGCTAATTGTCAGTGAGGGTTACGAAGCTGACGGGTATATGTAGTAGAAGTAAGAAGAATAGGAAAGTGATCACTGTCTTGTAAATCTGGAAGAACAGACCATGCGAAATCAAGTGCAATGGGCGAGGAACAAAGAGAAAGATCAATGCAGGAGAGAGACTGAGTGCGAGAGTCGAAATGGGTAGGAGCATCCGTATTTAAAACATGAAGAGGATGAGAAGCGAGAAGAGTCTCCAACTGATCACCCCCAGAGTCGCAGTGGGACCCTCCCCACAGGTGATGGTGAGCATTAAAATCACCCAACAACAAGATGGGCGGCAGTAGAGAAGAAATTAAAAATGCAACATCAGAGATACAGAATGCATGGGAGGGAGAAAGATAGAGAAAACTGTAAACCATCTGCGGTAATAAATATGAGCTGCAGTATAATGCAGCGGGGAACGAACAAAAACTTGTTGATACGGTATATCAACATGCACAAGAAGCGCGCTTTCATTAAATGATTCGTCAGCTAAGGGATCAGAAGAATGTAACAGCTTGTAGCCCAAAATGGGGTGAATGACAGCAGAACGAAGTTTGGGCTCTTGTAACCCAACACATACTGGGGACACCTGGGAGAGCAACACTTGGAGTTCTCCTCGATTGCCCCTAAGGCCACGAATATTCCATTGTAGAAAAGACATTATGTACAGAAATAAAAATGGTAACAATAAGAAACGATAAAACCTATGGGCTTTTAGGATCAGTAAAGTCAGCGTGTGGGGAGAACGGTAAGCAAGGAATGTTACGGGACTCACCCTTACCCATCATTATATACTTTAGCATATGGCAGTAGAAAATGTCTCTTTATCATTATTATGAAAATAAGCGTTATATTGGCAAGTGGTATGTCTCCTGTACATCTAGGTAGGGTTTTATGTGACGTATAGTTAACTATCCATCCGCTCGTTAACAGGTCAGGAATTCCCGCCTTACCACGTCATCGTACCCAATGAGGGGGGCCACCTGCTACACAGCTGTCAGTATCTATTCAGGGAGTCAGACAGAGAGACCGAGAGAGTATTCTGTAGTCAACGAGTCAGCAAGCAGTGATCAGTCAGATGTCATTCAGTCGTCATCGTGTCAACAGTCAGTGTTCAGTCAATGATCCGTCAGTGAGCATTCAGTCCTCAGTGAGACTTTCATGGAGGACGGTCCTCTCACTTTTCCTGAGAAGACTTTGGTTCCAGGATTTATTCTTCTGACCTTTGTGAGGTTCCTGTGTGAGCCTCCAGCACCTTGAGTGGTGTTTGTCTAAGTCGCGGCTCAAAGCAAGTGAGTGCGCTGTAGTAAGTGAGACGCTGGGGTTCGTCTGTTGCCGCTCAAAGCAAGTGAGTGCGCTGTAGTAAGTGAGACGCTGAGGTTCGTCTGTTGCCGCTCAAAGCAAGTGAGTGCGCTGTAGTAAGTGAGACGCTGAGGTTCGTCTGTTGCCGCTCAAAGCAAGTGAGTGCGCTGTAGTAAGTGAGATGCTGAGGTTCGTCTGTTGCCGCTCAAAGCAAGTGAGTGCGCTGTAGTAAGTGAGACGCTGGGGTTCGTCTGTTGCCGCTCAAAGCAAGTGAGTTGTAGTTAGTGAGACTTTGGAATATGTCTCTAATGGCGCTCATAGCAAGAGTGAGTGTTGTGCAGTTGTGGAGACTTTGGGATATGTCTCTAGTGGTGCTCGTAGTAAGAGCGTGGGTTTGCTGTATTGCAGACGCTAGAGTTTTCCTCTAGATTTAGTAGAAACGAGTTTGAGCGACATAGTCTTAAAAGACGACTGAGTGTATGTCCTTGGAAACGGATTCAATGGAAAACTTCAAGTGCGAAAACATTTCTATTCCATTTATTGCTCTGAAAGTGATTATTAATTAAGAGATTGTGAATAGTCTACGCTCTAGATACATTACGGTGATAATAGATTAATAAATAAGTGTTATGCTTTTCGACTCAGTGTGAAGTCAAGTAATATGTTAAGTGAATAGAACGTCTTGCAATTTTAGAGCCATTTAGTGTAATAGATGAGAAAGAAGATTGAATGTTGCACCCTTCATTAATAAGTGAACTTAAGATAAACTTGTCTGTAAATATTGTTTCATGATGACATCATTTTAAATACTTTATATAAAGCTTTCTACGGATTATTAAATTAATAAAAACTAGAAAGAATTATTGATTATTTCGTTCCTATTGATCCCTTTTCATTTCTTTTATAACTTGATGTTAAAGTCTTGTTACATTGTTACCGGCCTGGGCGGAACAGGCCCTAGAAAGGCCCAGGTTTGTAACAAGGAAGAAGTAGAATGTTGTGGAGGAAGAGATTGTTGCGAGGATCATAAAAGAGAAGGGGTAGGAGGCGGCGTGTTGGTGTCCATCGGGGGTGTAGTCTCCCCAATATAGCTGGAGATAGCGTTTAATGTCTCAGCTGTTAAGGAAGTCGACGATGCCATGATGTCAGAGATGGGAGAGGCATTGCAAGTAGAGGTCGGAGTAACTATGGAGGCAACCAAAGAGATCTGAGGGGGGTGGGGAGTATGAACTTGGAGAGATGCATTGACGGGGGTAAAATAGTCTTGCAGTGTAACAGGAGAGGAAGCGGATTTGAGGGTAACTATGGAAGAAGATGGGGGGGGGGAGAGGGGACTACACGAGGGGGAGTAAACCTCCACCTTTGTGCAAGAGCTGGAAAGGGGGTAAGAACTAGGCTCCGAGGTAGAAGATAGATTCAACTGTACAGGTGATGGACGTGAAGAAAATGCAGGTCTGCGAGGTCTTGTAGACTGAGGGGTAAGCGAGCGAGATGAAAAAGGAGAAGCAGGAAGTGGTACGGAGGTAGGAGTGTCAGACGATAAAACTGCAAAAGAATTAGAAACTGGGTTGACTTTGGATGACACGAACGCAGAGGGAATGGGAGGCGGGAGGACCATCAAGGTTGGAGGTCTTCGGGCTACCCGAGTATACGGGACCATCGTCGAGTCAACACCTTGCTCCTATTTCTACTTGTTTTCTCGCCATTTAGACTGTTTGGGTAGAGTATGTATTCGGTGGTGAGACGAAACATACTTCTCAGGACTCTGTGTAACTCTGTTCACAGAGGATAGACTAGACAGTGATTTTCGACGTTTTTCTGGGTTGTGTGTCACATTGACACTCTGATACAACTTAGGTCTCTAGCTATAGCTCTGGACCTACTTCGATAAGGCGTCTGTGCACCATCACAGTCTGGGATTGTTTATGCTGAACCTAGCTTCAGTAGTAAAGGAGTTTTGTGACTGTTTTGGAGGATCTATTGATGGTCCCCAGTTAGGGTCGATTTTCTATCTCCTGGTTCCTGACGCTGTGTTGCTGTTGCTTGTTATACTGCTGTTCTGCGAATGGGTCATTTTACTGGTCAATCAAGCTGTTCTGATTGTCAGTTTGTTAGAGAAGCTAGCTTATGAGAAGTTCAGTCGGACACTGGTTGAGTCGAGTCTTAGAGTTACCGGGAGCACACTCATACACACATTATTCATATTTGTATATGTCTATATTATTGTAATTACTGACATTGTACCTGATGGTACTTCTGAGTCATTTATATATATGTGCCCTCAGCACAGTCTTATAGTATATGAGAGCAGTGTAGGAGCTACCCTCCTAATTAACCTCCTAATTCATAACTTAATGAACATCCTTATCATATGTACATTTATTTACTTTGAAACCCTAGACACTAACTTGGTTAATAAACATATTAAATTTTATGCTTTGGTTAGTACCCTACTAGTTGTAATCCTCTTGGTGATTATTGAATATGCTGGATAACTGGACCAGGATACTGACTTTGTTGCAAAAGCCCAGTAACAGGCTGGATGCTAGAAAGACTATCCTTTCTAGTGTTCACTGGAGATGTCTATTAATAATAGATATCGTGTCATTTTGTAACAGCATTCCACCGCAGATCTGCAGTGTTTAGCGGGGTGCCCAAAACGCCAGCAATTATGACACTGTTGGGGAGTGGGAACTACTTGATGGACCTCTAGGCAATGGCCTGCAATATATACAGAGGACGGAAGTTCACGGCAATCGAAGGTTAAACAAGCGATATTACTAGATAAGCGCCTCCACCCACGAGCGGGCAGGATGTATGTATCTACCTTAAGAATAGAGAGGTTCTGCAGGGTTAATTGTTCCAAAATATCGCCGCAAGACAAAAAATCACTCTGTACAATGGGACGCGATAAGACCACCGTACCACTGCAAGAATTAAGAGTAGCGTGCTTACGATTGGTATGTTATCTATGGAAGTGATACGGGAGAGCATAAGCTTGTTCTGAATTCTGTACTGTTACGACACGCACTCCGCTTCAAAGAGCGTGGAAGGATATATTTTGGCCAACGTGCCGTAAAAGTTTTACCAATTCCATGATCAGAAAGATAAATCAGTTTGAGATGTCATTTCTAAAAAAAAAGAATTTTATCCATTGCGTCCTTTTTGGCCCTTTACGCAAAAGTAGTGAATGTCTTGTAGAGTGGTCATCGACAAACTGTTGCCAGTAGGTTGTCTTGGACGTTTAGGAGTACAGTGGACCCCCGAGTATCGGCCCTAATCCGTTCCAGGAGCTAGGCCTTAACTCGAACTGGCCGAAAGTCGAACCATTATTTCCCATAAGAAATAATGTAAATACAATTAATCTGCTCCAGACACCCAAAAATATTCACAAAACATTCATTTTTTAAAGAATAACTATAGTTTTACATACACAAAACACATAATACCAACACATATTAAATTTATAAATTTACATTTAAAATAACATTTACTTACCTTTATTGAAGAGACTTGCTGGCATCTGGAAGATAGGGAGGAGGAGTGAGGGAGGGCTTAGTGTTTGGAAGGGGAATCCAATTCATAAGGACTTCAGGTATCAAAGCGCTATCTGGGGTTACTTCCCTTCTTGGTCTTTTAATGCCACTAGGACCAGCTTGAGAGTCACTGGACCCGTCTCGTCCACAGTCCTTTGTTTCTGGTGCCTCTTTAACATGTTCCTGAAGTGCAATATGGCTCTGTCACTGAACTTGTTGCAGAGATGGCTTTTGCAACATTAGCTTAAATGATTTCTTTTCTCTTTGTCAGGATAGAGGTGATAGATTTGTTTTTGTTGTACATCCTGGCAAGCTCCCCCACACGTATGCCACTCATATTTTTTACTATCTCCACTAGGAAGCTTCTTTGGACCCATGGTGACTTATATTTCACAGTGACAATCAATAAACACAATAAAATTATTGTGAAATAATTGAATGAGCGTGCTGGGTAATGTTCACTCAATGGTAAATAAAGCTAGACTGGCTCATTACACCTGCGCGGGGAGGCGCGCAAGCGTGGGCAGGCAGACAGGTCTGGTACACGGGCTGATATTCGGGAAAACGGCTGATAGTCGGGCAAAAATTGAGCCAAAAAAAGCGATCGAAACTTGAGTCAGCCGATAGTCGGGGATCCACTGTAGTACCGCAGGCGGTCTGACCCATGGAAGGTGGGCGATTCGAAAACCGTCGCACCGTACTCGGGAAGCCGGACGTATTGTGAAAGGTGTGCTAGAAGCAGCAGCTTGAACAGAAATGGGTGACGTAGGAGGTGGTGTATACTCGCAGGGTAGGAGGTGGTGCATGCTGGCAGGGTAGGAGGTGGTGCATGTTGGCAGGGTAGGAGGTGGTGCATGCTGGTAGGGTAGGTGGTGGTGCATGCTGGCAGGGTAGGAGGTGCATGCTGGCAGGGTAGGTGGTGGTGCATGGTAGCGGGTGGTGCGTGCAGGCAAGGTAGGTGGTGGTGCGTGCTGGTAGGATAGGAGGTGGTGCATGCTGGCAGTGTAGGAGGTGGTGCGTGCTGGTAGGGTAGGTGGTGTTGCATGCTGGCAAAGTAGGTGGTGCGTCCTGGCAGGGTAGGTGGTGGTGCATGCTGGCAGAGTAGGTGATGCGTTCTGGTAGGGTAGGTGGTGGTGCGTGCTGGTAGGTTAGGAGGTGATGCTTCATGCTGGCAGGTTAGGAGGTGGTGCATGCTGGCAGGGTAGGTGGTGCGTGCTGGTAGGGTAGGTGGTGGTGCATGCTGGCAGGGTAGAAGGTGCATTCTGGCAGGGTAGGTGGTGCATGCTGACAGGGTAGGTGGTGCGTGCTGGTAAGGTAAGTGATGGTGCATGCTGGCAGGGTAGGTGGTGCGTGCTGGTAATGTAGGTGGTGGTGCATGGTGGCAGGGTAGGTGGTGCGTGCTGGTAAGGTAGGTGATGGTGCATGCTGGCAGGGTAGGTGGTGGTGCATGCTGGCAGAATAGGTGGTCCATGTTGGCAGGGTAGTTGGTGGCAGGGTAGGTGGTGGTGCATGCTGGCAGGGTAAAAGGTCCATGTTGGCAGGGTAGGTGGTGGTGCATACTGGCAGGGTAGGAGGTGGTTCATGCTGACAGGGTAGGTGGTGCGTGCTGGTAGGGTAGGTGGTTGTGCGTGCTGGTAGGGTAGGTGATGGTGCATACTCGCAGGGTAGGAAGTGGTGCATGCTGGCAGGGTAAGAGATGGTGTATGCTGATAGGGCAGGTGGTTGTGCGTGCTGGTAGGGTAGGTGGTTGTGCGTGCTGGTAGGGTAGGTGGTGGTGCATGCTGGGAGGGTAGGTGGTGCGTGCTAGTAGGGTAGGTGGTGGTGCATGCTGGCACGGTAGGTGGTGGTGCGTGCTGGCTGGGTAGGTGGTTGTGCATGCTGGCAGGGTAGGAGGTGGTGAGTGCTTTTAGGGTAGGTGAGGGTGCATGCTGGCAGGGTATGTGGTGCGTGCTGGCAGGGTATTAGGTGGTACGTGCTGGCAGGGTAGGTGGTGCATGCTGGCAGGGTAGGAGGTGTTGCGTTCTGGCAGGGTAGGTGGTTTTGCGTGCTGGTAGGGTAGGAGGTAGTGTATGCTGGCAGGGTAGGTGGTGGTGCATGCTGGCAGGGTAGGAGGTGGTGCATGCTGGCAGGGTAGGTGGTGCGTGCTGGTAGGGTAGAGGTGGTTGTGCGTGCTGGTAGGGTAGGTGATGGTGCATACTCGCAGGGTAGGAAGTGGTGCATGCTGGCAGGGTAAGAGGTGGTGTATGCTGATAGGGCAGGTGGTTGTGCGTGCTGGTAGGGTAGGTGGTGGTGCGTGCTGGTAGGGTAGGTGGTGGTGGGTGTGTAGTTGGGGAGGTGCTGGTGCGTGCTAATAGGGTAAGAGTTGGTGCGTGCTGGTAGGGTAGGTGGTGGTGCATGCTGGGAGGGTAGGTGGTGCGTGCTAGTAGGGTAGGTGGTGGTGCATGCTGGCACGGTAGGTGGTGGTGCGTGCTGGCTGGGTAGGTGGTTGTGCATGCTGGCAGGGTAGGAGGTGGTGCGTGCTTTTAGGGTAGGTGGTGGTGCATGCTGGTAGGGTAGGTGAGGGTGCATGCTGGCAGGGTATGTGGTGCGTGCTGGCAGGGTAGGAGGTGGTACGTGCTGGCAGGGTAGGTGGTGCATGCTGGCAGGGTAGGAGGTGTTGCGTTCTGGCAGGGTAGGTGGTTTTGCGTGCTGGTAGGGTAGGAGGTAGTGTATGCTGGCAAGGTAGGTGGTGGTGCATGCTGGCAGGGTAGGAGGTGGTGCATGCTGGCAGGGTAGGTGGTGCGTGCTGGTAGGGTAGAGGTGGTGCGTGTTGGCAGGGTAGGTGGTGGTGCACGCTGGCAGGGTAGGTGGTGGTGCACGCTGGAAGGGTAGGAGGTGGTGCATGCTGGCAGGGTAGGTGGTGCGTGCTGGTAGGGTAGAGGTGGTGCGTGTTGGCAGGGTAGGTGGTGGTGCACGCTGGCAGGGTAGGTGGTGGTGCACGCTGGCAGGGTAGGTGGTGGTGCACGCTGGCAGGGTAGGATGTGGTGCGTGTTTGTAGGGTAGGTTGTGGTGCATGCTGGCAGGGTTGGTGGTGCGTGCTGGTAGGGTAGGTGAGGGTGCATGCTGGCAGGGTATGTGGTGCGTTCTGGCAGGGTATTAGGTGGTACGTGCTGGCAGGGTAGGTGGTGCATGCTGGCAGGGTAGGAGGTGTTGCGTTCTGGCTGGGTATGTGGTTTTGCGTGCTGACAGGGTAGGAGGTGGTGGTGCATGCTGGCAGGGTAGGAGGTGGTGCATGCTGGCAGGGTAGGTGGTGCGTGCTGGTAGGGTAGGTGGTAATGCATGCTGGCAGGATAGGTGGAGCGTGCTGGCAGGGTTGGTGGTGGTGCATGCTGGCAGGGTATGTGGTGCGTGCTGGTAGGGTAGGTGGTGGTGCATGCTAGCAGGGTAAGTGGTGCATGCTGGCAGGGTAGGTGGTGGTGCATGCTGGCAGGGTAGGAGGTGGTGTGTGCTGGTAGGGTACATTGTGGTACATGCTGTCAGGGTAGATGGTGGTTCATGCTGGTAGAGTAGTTGGTGCATGCTGGCAAGGTAGGTGGTGGTGCATGCTGGCAGGGTAGGAGGTGGTGTGTGCTGGTAGGGTACATTGTGGTACATGCTGTCAGGGTAGATGGTGGTTCATGCTGGTAGAGTAGTTGGTGCATGCTGGCAAGGTAGGAGGTGGTGTGTGTTGGCAGGGTAGGTGGTGCATGCTGGCAGGGTAGGAGGTGGTGTGTGTTGGCAGGGTAGGTGGTGCATGCTGGCAGGGTAGGTGGTGCGTGCTGGCAGGGTAGGTCCTCTTTAAGGGGGGCTCCTTGTCGCGGTAAAGAGGCTATCCGTCTGAGGAATTGGACCTCTTGGTCTTCTTCCTCAGACCGAACCTAATTACCCCCCAATCCCCTCTTCCCTTTCCCAACTTCCCCATCCTCCTTTTCCCTTCCCTCCTCCTCCTCCTCATCCCTCCCTTATTCCCTTCCCATTTTTACCCTGTGAGCTTCTCTCCACAGGCATTCTAGTTCCTAGGTATGGAGAAAGGTACCGTGGTCCGTCCCATTCCGTTGAGGTTATTGGCGGTGGTGTAGTTTGACTTGGAATCTGGATCGCCTGGGGATGTCCCGATCCCTCTCCAGTCTCCCTGGGGGTGGCTTTGGGTGTCTTTCGGGCGATGGGTGTATCTCTGGAGGCCACCTTTCAGATTTCTGGGGTGGTGGCCGAAGGAGGTATGCTTTGTGGTGAGTGTCTGGCCGCCCTCTCTTTTGTCCACCGAGGTGGCTCGGTGGATGTGAGGTTGCTATCCCAGATTGCTGGTTTACTGGCATGAAGGGTAGGGTATGGGACGGGTTCCATGCCGCATCTGCACTACTTGCGGTGCTGAGGTCCTCTTGGTCGCGGATGGGGATTTACGCCCCTTTCATTCCTCCTATGAGCTATTCCTCCACGTTCCCCCCCTTTTTTATTCTTTTTTTTCTTTTTTATTTTTTTTTTCTTTCTTTTTTTTCTTAAAAATTAAAAGAAAGAAGTAACCTATCCATGGACGACCCAATCCATGAACCTACTACCCCCAATCCCCTTCCTGTTACCGCACCCTGTTCTGACACTGCCTTGTTATCGGACCACTCTTTAGACACTTCCAATACCCCTGTACCTCTCATTGGTGCCGGTTTGTCACCTACTTCAGGTACCAGGATTCGGACCGGCCCTTTTGATACGTCTGACCTTCGCTCTTCTCTGACCTTGATTCCGGCTTCTCCCTTTACGTTGCGGCAATTTTTGAATTGCTCGCCCATCCCACGTCGGACCACCTCCAGTCCTACATCTAAACGACCAAGACCCTTACATGACGATTCGACACTTCATTCTCATTCATCTTAGAAATGACCAGCTCATCACGCACTCCCCTTAAACACTTTGTTTCACACTACACCATCGATAAAGTTTTTTACTCTAAGACCACTTCTATTTCTCTCAATTCTTGTAGTGGTACTGTCATTTTACCCCACACCATTGTCCAACGGAATTTCCAGACATGTGGTGATGACATTCTGGAGCAGCTTGAGCTCCAAGACCTTCCTATCCTCAAAGTTGACACTTTTTTCCTCCCTGCCGTTATCCCAATAAGCTTTTAAAATTTATGCCCTGAACTTCCGCCCTCGGTCACATTTGGGGCACTGTTTCAAGTTCAAAAAGGGGACCCCCCACCACAACAGTGCAGAAACTACTGGTATTTTTGGGCATCCAGGAAATATTGCAGGTCCATGTCCAATGACTTTTGGGGCCGCGACCAGCGACCATGCCAGTCCCTTGTAATCTACCTCCCCCCTTGCCTTAACTGTCGGGGGGACATCCATCTTACTTTCGCCTTGTCAGGTTTACCAAATGATGGGAAATCCCTTGTCTCAAAAAGGCAGGGCTTTCAATGCTATGGCCATCTCTCATCTACGCCTTCAAGGGAACTTCCTGTTTTCTTATTCTTCATTTATAAACGACCCCACTTCTGGGGTCCCAACTCCCGGGGTTCCTCTGGGTGCCCATCCTCAGTCACCCCCGTCTCGAATTCTTTTATGTTTTGGGTCCCGGGGCCCTACCCATCCCCAAATGTCCTCACCCCCTTTCCCTCTCCCCGCACAGTTC